>JAVSBS010014733.1:43315-73850 GCA_033124195.1 Coracias cyanogaster | reverse complement strand
AATCCAAAAGAACCTGCAAATGTTGCTGTAAATAAATGGTTATTATTTGCTTCCCGATTTGTGTCTGTCGCATATTCGGTGCCGGCCTCACAAGACCAAATTTATTGCCCCATTTTCGGAACAGGATTGAAACCTTTAGGGGAAGACTGAGATGAATTGTCACATGCTTTTTTAATAAGGATGAAGAAAAGCCTATTTAAGCGGCAATTGGTTACAATGAAGGCCTAGAGAGTCAAGCAAAATTAATGGATGAGGAAGACATGAAAAAGAAGTGGGTATCTTGTAACCTGCATTAAAAGACTGACCATGTCCTTAAGGGATGCCAGAAACAGCGAGTGGCAAAAAAAAAAAAAACAGGAACTGAATTGGGATGGGGAGAAGATACAGCTGAGATAAGAAACCAGTGTTTTAGTAGAGAGGCTCAGTTAAAAATATGAGGGAAATAAAAGTACCCAAGCCCACAGTTACAGCAAAAAGCCCTCTCTTTCCAATCAAATTAGGATAGCAATAATTGCTATTTTGGGAGGGCAGGAAAACTATACATAAAGCCTAGCCAGAGCCACCCCTTCATATTAACCAATTCCAAGGCCAGAGTTGAAAGTGCAGCCTAAAGTACCAAAAGGAATCAGAGGGACTACAAAAACAGGAGATGTAGTTCACAAGCAGACTATGAGTACATGTGAAGGGCCTGGTGGGAGCATTGCTCTCCCTACCGAAAAAAAATGTCCCTGGGGTGGGACTTTTTACAAAGGTCTGGAGTGATAGGACAGGGGGGTAATGGGTTCAAACTGGAAGAAGGTAGATTTAGAATGGAAGTTAGGAGGAAATTCTTCACTCTGAGGGTGGTGAGACACTGGAAAAGGTTGCCCAGGGGATTGTGGATGCTCCATCCCTGGAGGTGTTCGAGGCCAGGTTGGATGGGGCCTTGAGCAACCTAGTCAGCGGAAGGTGTCCCTGTCGTGGCAGGACAGTTGGAACTAGATGACCTTTGAGGTCCCTTCAAATGCAAACCAGATTCCATGATTCTATGGTGTTACACCTGCTAAGGGCAAACAGCCTAGTATGGCTTGTTGCGTTAAGGGGCAATAATTTGGCACTGATTTAGCTAACAGATGTCTATGAACATGGTTAGTGAGAACTGGGTTTCCACAGTTCACCCATATTGGCCAAGAAGAGTGCCCAGCCCAGAAGAAAAACAGATGTGGGAACAGTCAAGTAAAAGTACTTATGGACAGGTCCAGCCCCAGTCCCACAGTGCCAGTACAAAGCTCAAACAGCGGCTGAAGAGGAATTACAGTTCATCAGTGATAGTTTAGATCAGCAAGTGGAGTGTATCACTGTACAGCAGCCCTGTGCTATAGACAGCTCTCCAGTCTGGCCAGTGCTGCAGCAGACAGTAGACTGAATCCTAAATACACTGAATAGTCCCAAACCCAATAGAATGAGCCCTAAACCTTTAAACTCTACAAACAGCTGTAGTTGCAGCTAACGCACTACAAATGTTACAGGGACAAAAGGGTGTTCAGGAGGACATTTAGCAAATGTAGCAGAATAATGCTGCTGTAAGTTTGCTTTAATGTTCCAAGGGAAGGAGTGCTGTCTTATTAATGTGCCAGAAGCTTTCCCAAGTGTACCTGCTCTTTGTCTACCTACTATGCTACAATTACACTCACACAGATACCTTTAAGTGATACCCACCCACCATATCAGATCGTAATATTCAGAGGTGGCTAAAAATAAACTTCAAAAGGCTAACTGGACCATAAAAACTGATAAAAATTCTTTGAAAAATCTGATTTAAAAAGCAAGACTCAGAGAGGGAACAGCCTTCAGTGTTTGGGACATAAAACAGAAGTTACGGTGTTAGCTGGCAAACCTTTCAAGTAGGCCGAAGACAGGGTAGTAATAGAAGTATCTCACAGAATACCTTTTCTCTCCCTGTTACAGTACATCAAGGGTAGCAACTTTGGGGTGAACCCGCATAGTAGCCATAACCTCTCAGTGTCTGATGAAGCTATAAGAAATAAACACTTACTCTAAGCAGGATAAATAAATTTCTGGGAGGACACAGCTACTTGAAAGAACCATAGAGAGTTAAGAAGTGTTGCACATTCAGAGCATAAAGTTATGTTTGATAAAAATAAACTCCAGTCCCACTGAACTTAAGTTTCCAAATAGCTCAACTGGAAAAAATACCAGGCAATGCGTATTCACACAATGGGTTGAGATATACCTAATAGCAAAATGCAGTAGAAAGCTATATTTATCAGGAAGTTTGAGAGTTGTGAGCCGGCCATCAACTAGCATAGATCTCAAATCCATTTGGAATCAGTGATCAATACTGAGCTGAAAAGATTTCCACATGCTAAAAGCTTTGTTACAAGGGAGGGGAAAAGTTTTGAGTCTTAGTATGTAACCAAGCAAAATTACTGCTCCTTGAACAGGCTACATCCTCATTAGCTTCAAAACAGCAAGAAGAATGCCTGTGAAATGCCCCAGTCTATGTTTTATGATACAGAGTATTTGGACATTACAAGCAGCAAAATTAAATCAATATATAGAAATGTCCTCCTTGGTACATTACAGTTCTCTACAGGTATAGTTTAAGTGATAAGGTTGGTGCAAAAGGAGAATGAATAGCAGTCTTGATATGGGAGCACCAGAGGATGCAGGAGGAGGGCAACAGAAAGGCTTGTGCTGACAGGAGATCATCAAGGTCTCAGTACCTCTCATTCTCAAGGCACATAGTTCAGGAAGACAAAGGACTCAAGCCTAACGGCTTGATAACGGTGGGGCTGATACCTCGAGACACCCAAAAAATGAAGCAAAGGGCAGCATGGAATTCCTAACGTTTTATAGAGTAGAGTTCATAGCTACAGCTCCTGAAAGATACAAAACATGTATCAGAACCCAGCACATTATCAACTTAAGAACATAATGAGAACTTGAGGGTAGGCATCCCTTGTCCTCTGAGTTAGTGGAAGGATCAAGGAAGCTTGACAGCAATTGAACACTCATCTGTCATGGTGCTTGTGGGAATGTGGGTATGAAAGTGCCAGTAAAGTTACATTTGTTTCAAACTAAATATCCACTTCCTCTCCTATGTTTTAGTGTTTATGGAAACATTTGTACATTGTAGCAAGTCATTTGCAACCCCTCGCTGAAAAAAACCCAAACAAACAAACCCCCCTATACTTTCTGAAGCAAGCCCATAGCATTCAAAACTGAGTGCCCTATCAGAAGGCCAGTAGTGACAACCAGTCTATGCAGGCCAGGGGCACAGGTTTTGACTGCGTAGATTTATAATGTAAATTTATATGTAATATACATTTCCAGCTACCCTAAGAGATCCAGGAACTCAACATGAATTTGTTATCAATAAGGTATCATAACTATCTTGAACATCCAGAAAAAGAAAAGAAAACAAGAAATCACATCTTGACCAGTGACAGAAGCAGCAGAGCTACCTCTCAATTGCCCATATGAGACTAGAGAAACACCATTTTGGTCTCCCCTTTTCATCAGAACTGGATATGAAGCCAGTACTCTGATATCCTGGTGTGTATTGCTACATATGTATGTATTGTCCTATTACCATTGAAAGGGGTATGTATCTCTAGTATCAGGGCTAAGTTTGCCTGGTCAGTCTGTTCACCTGACCTTTGAAGACTGCTGGTAAAGCATTTGTTGCATCTAAATAGAAGCTCTTGAACTCAATGGAAAAATGACTATGAAATTTTATAGCCTGCACTTAATAGCAAATTAAGGTAGTTAATCTAATGGTCTCTTCTGGCCTTAATCTCTACTCTTCTCTTAATAGTCTTGGCCTTTTAAAAACACATCTGAAAGAAGCTCATTATCCTTTCTCTCTTCATAAATTTAACACTGAAAACCCTATACCCATAACTACCAAGCTGACTCCAGTTAACTGAAAGCAGTGGTTTAATATCATAATTATACTGAGACTGTTGCTATCCTTAAAAGCCTATTTTAGCTTAGATACTAACATAACTCATAGGCAAAAACTAATTCCTGAGTAGAAAACAGTTGTCATCAAAAGGCTTCACAGAAAAGAGTTAAAAGCTAGACAGGAGTTACAGGTTGGGCAAAAAAGATACTAAGAAACTATACTGCAAACTCAGGAAAAACTTCCTATGTAACCACACTCATTTCACATTACCTTTCTGTGTGCATCAGTCCACCTGTCCACTACTTGACTAAGTTAATTATTCACTAACTAATAAAGATTATTTTTCCTCCTAGATAGCTGAAACTTAGAGATACCACTTCAAAATGAATAAATAATAGCATACTGACAAGAATATGGTATTCATTTGGTCAGGGGATGATGGAGATAGATCAATGTTCATTTTATACATTAAGTAGATACCACAATGATCGTGGCTTTAAACTTCACCACATCATTTCGATAACATCTTTCAATACTGAAGACACTAGCCAACATTTTTAGAAGAGTATCAAGTATCTATATTTATATAACTCAAAGGCCTTTGATTCTCAAAAAGGCAGGAGGTTAGTGCTTTCTAAATATCAAGTCCCTTGTAACCTAGTTTCAAACTGGGCACTTATAAGTAATTTACTACTGTTATTTTGGAAGCTTCCTGGAAAGATTAAATCTAGTTAGTATTTCCCCTCAAAAATGGAGCAGAAAGCTTTCCCTAGATTTAGGACGCTTCATTTTTTTTTTTTTTTTTTTAAATGACAAACATACTAGCCTTGCAGTTTGAAGAGCAAGGAGTCTGGGATCTGATAAAGGGAAATAATCTAAATCCCTCCCTACATTCATCTTGACAGTCCAGGGATGTGTAAACATTTTCTTATTTCTCAAAATAGTGGATACTCTTTATCATACTTCAATTTTTATGTTTAACCTATCAAATTGGATGACAGTATTACTGTCTCCAACCCAGTTGCTCAAATTTTCTATAGAAGGGCAGTCACAAACCCAAATTTTTTATTCTGTTTTTAAATTAATAATGCTTATAGCATGTATCTATGGCAATGGCAAGAAATTACAATGTTTACACTTTAAAAGAACAGTTTTATGCTCTTTATAAGTGATGACAGAAAACATTTAGCTTAAAAAGAAAAAGCCAGAAACTTCACAGTTCTACTTTCAAATTGAAAAAAAAATTACTTTGCAAGTAGTTTGTGTGTGTACAAATAATCAGCTGATGCTGTAATTGTATATTTTTACTGACTTGTTAGAATGCTTCAGAAAATCTACATAAATATTTTAAGATAAATCACTTATCAGGAATGACAGAAATGCTACCACAATTCTCTTTTGAAACAATTGTGGTCCAAGCAGGCAAAATCATAACAGTAAAATTACACAGCCAATTTTAATGCTGCTGAAATAGCCTCCCGATTTGCAGAAAATACCCATGTTTTCCACCCAAATTACTGTGGGTGTCAACTATGACTATTATGCAAACCATAAGGATTAGTGCATTTCTGTATACAGAATTTAAATTGGCAAATCCCCATTACAGAGAGCAGTTTTGAGATTAATTAGATTTAAGCTGTTAAAACAGTGACAGTGAGTGATGGCCTGGCTGCTTGCCCTATTATTTCTGCTGAACCAGAAAGAAACCTTTATGTTAATAACAGTACATTACTAGAAGCATTTTTAGAGAAGACACTACCTGTAATAAAGAACAGGCATTAGAGCAATCTGAAAGTACTTTAGAGTGGCCACTGAAAGATCAGCAGACAATGATGTACTAAAAGCCAGTACTGGTGACATTCAAGCTGGGGTTTATTGTGAAGGACAGTGCTGAAGTTACAAGGCTTCCCAAAAACTCTTACATAACTTGTATAACAATTTATTCAAGCACAATCAGCAACGGGTGCAAAAACAGGAAGCAAAACCAAATGTGAGTTGGAATGGGGCAGAAAAATCCTGATGTTATTTTCTGCTTTTTCGGTGTGGTCACACCTGCTTTTATACAACTATTACTCACAGGTAGGGCTTTAATGCAGAAAGCATATAAAGAAGACCCAGTCAGCTTTGCTAAAATACAGTTTAACACAGACCAGGAGCTACGTGCGCCACATATCGGTTTTTTTGCTCTTGATTTTCAGGGCAGTTCTCCACTGACCAGTTAGTAGGGCTTCCATCACTGAACCGTGGGTACTGCTCTGTAAAGTAACATAGAGACTTTTTTCCATTAATTTTCTTTAAGATTAGCTTGCTTTATTTCCATTAACTTTCTCTAAGATTAGCTTGTTTTACTTCCTGTTCAATTGGTTCATTTAGAAGGAGATAGGTAGTAGCCATGAGGAAAGCAGAATAGGGAAAAACCCAAATTATATTTTATACTTGAATATTATATCACAAGCCTTTGCCATATATGCAGTAATCACTAAATTAGAGCCTAAAAACATCTCACTAGTTTAAAAGCTAGATAATTCTACTACAGTATATATACATGTACATACACACACAAATATTTAGAGAAGTAGAAACAAAGGCAAAAAGGAGGTTAATGCCAAAAGCATTAACCCATTAAAGGGCAGAGTTCCAGGGGTGCCAGGCATAGATTTCCCACACTTTCTTCACTAGGATAGTAGAAAAATGATTTAAGAACTGGCTACTTGTCTAAGTATATACATTTGAACCATTGGTTTCTATTTCTTTGCAGCCAAGGATCAGTTACACTGGCCAAATTTCTTCCCAGCTTGTGTGTCCATGGCAAGGGAACTAGGATTTCCAGGTCCCTTGAAAATGACCTATCTGTATTGCTTGTAATTTCACGCAGCAGGAAGGACAACAGACAAACAGCTAGGAAATGCTATGGGAGATGGAAGGAGAAACAGACATGAAGAACTTCAGTAAGACAGATCATTCCAGACCCTTAATCTTCCAACTAGTGTGACAGATTCTCTGAGCAAGACCAATCCTAATCTTGGAGTACACAAGATACATGGGGATGTAAGAACCTCTAATAAGCTTTGACTTCAGAAGAAAGGTTCACTGAATTTACACAGGCCCCATTTTCTCACTTATGGTGTATCTAACATCTATTTTGTGATAACAGCAAACTGCTTACCCAAAATCCACAGACTGTTACACTGCAACAGCAATTCATCTACTGACATGACAGAAACAGCAGCATATTTGTGCATCTTAATGCCTTGATCAATTTTATTGAACAAAGCTACTGTCCATTGCAAACAGTTTCAGTAAGAAACATCCTGAACTGCTTCTTTTAAATAAGTTCAACCAATTCTGGTTATAATAGAACCTTCTTTAGCATAGGTTTCTCATCATTTCTGAAGTGGAATAAGAAGCGAAGCTCAAACATTAAAAGTCACATTTCTTCAGCCACAAAAGTATCCTCACAGCTTCAGAAAGATGGGGAGCTAGGCAGCTTCTTATGAACATCTGAAGTACTGACAAACAGCTAAAAGGAAATTCAGTTTTAAGGCTGGTTAGGTTTTGACTTTTGTTTTAGCCTATTGAGAGGAACTGAAGAACCACATTTCTGAAAACTTATGAGAGGAAAAATAAACAGAAAAACACTCAGCAATTCTAAATGCACTTTGAACAATTGCAGAGTAATTTTATGCTTTTGATTATGAAATGCCACTAACTCCTGCATGTCATGGACTTTATATGTAGCTGAAACCTACATATGGAATCTCACAACACACAATGTTAAACGAAAAGCTCCTACAAAGATGATCATTCTCCTACATTAAAACTTCATCTGGTATCTGGGTCAGCTGAAAAATCATTACATAAAACATATGTCCACAGTGCCAGCATGGGGGGCAAGTGAACCTGCAATCTGTATTTTTGATACCAAAAATAACTGAAAAATCTCCACCAAAAAAACCCTATCTTTCTGTTATTTTGCTTTCCATTTACTGTCCCTTCTTTCCTTTCTAGGAGCCAATTAGAGACCCATCAATTATATTTTCAAGCTGCTTAGTGATAAGTGTACTTTCACACCAAATTACTCCACTTACTCTATCAGCCAGAAAACATCTCATTTCTTCTTGCAGGTGCCCTCTGGTTTTATTTACAATTATCTTCTATAAAGGTCTGGGACTGAATTAATCTTTCCTGACTAAAGCTGTTTTCCATCACCTATCCTTTCTACGTATTACTTCAGAAGATCTCTCCTATTATTCCATGGACGTTTCACGCCTGTAAAGCATATATTTTCAAAGCATCAAATCAACAGCATTGAGTTCTACAGAGTTCGAGGATTTTTTTCCCCCTTGTATACATCAGCATCACCCTCAGAAAACCAAGTTGTAACAGCATAAGTAGTTGCTTTATGACAATAATAAAGGAATACTTTCAGTATTTCTAAATACTATTATGCATGGATACATATGCATATGAAGTAATTACAAAGAACAGGAGTATTTATTGCAACAAGAGCATGCAAACACATTTAGGAAGTTAGATCTTGTGTTCTCTTGAGCTGGGGGAAGGAGGTAGGAGGAAGGACTGCTTAAAGAACACCCCTCCCTGCTTGGATTTTGTCCAAGTTCACAGTATCATAGTAGCACTGTGGTTGGAAAAGACCCTCAAGATCATTGAGTCCAACCATTACCCCAACACTACCACATCCACCACCTAACCCTGTCCCCACATCTTCACATCCCCAAAATCTCAGCAAGGATAGTGGTTTACCTCCCCAGACAGCTTGGTTCAGTGCATGACAACTCTTAGACCATCTGTTTGAGGGTGTTGTCCAAATGCACCTTGAATATTGTCAGGTTTGGTGCCATAACTGCTTCCCTGGGGAGCCTATTCCAGTGCTCCACCACTCTCTGGGTGAGGAACCTCCTCCTAATATTCAGCCTAAACCTCCCTTGACATCTTCCTACCATTCCCTCGAGTCCTGTCATTGGTCACCAGAGAGAAGAGATCAGCTCCCACTCCTCCCCCCCTCCCCAGTGAGATACCAGTAAGCTGAGATGAGGTCTCCCCTCAATCTCCTTTTCTCCACGCTGAGCAGACCTAGTGACTTTAGCCGTTCCTCACACAGCATCCCCTCTAAACCCTTCACCAACTTTGTGGCCCTTCTCTGTACACGTTCCAGTAGCTTTATATCTTTCATGTACTGTGGTGCCTAGAACTGTACATACTACTCAAGATGGGGCCACACCAGTGCAGAGTAAAGCGGGACAATCATCTTCCTCGACCAGCTGACAATGCCATTCTTGATACACCCCAGGACTCGGTTGGTCCTCCTGGCTGCCAGGGCACACTGTTGGCTCATGTTCAACTTGCCATTGACCAGAACTCTCAGATCCCTTTCTGCAAGGCTGCTCTCCAGCCTCTTGCTCCCCAGAGTAAGTATATCCAGGTTTACCATGTCCCAGGTGCAAAACCTGGCACTTGTCCATGTTAAACCTCATGTGACTGGTGATTGCCCAGCTCTCCAGCCTGTCCAGGTCCCTCTGCAGAACCTCCCTGCCTTCATGAGTGTCAACTGCTCCCCTCAGCTTAGTATCATCTGCAAACTGCAAGTAAGCCTTCAACTCTGATACAAAGTAGCCTAACAAAATACTAAAGATTATTTTCCATACATATATTATGGATTGATTACTTTTAACTTCTTTTGAAAAAAATTAATATGGCTTATCTACAGAACAACCATACTCAGAAGTTATACCCTGCACATTTCAGGCTGGTTTTATAGTTGGTGCTGCTCATTCTTATAGTTTATTTGCTTGACTATTCTAGAGAACACATTTTTCATTCGGGGAAGAAAAAAAACCAAACAAAACCAAGAAACACATCACAACCAAAAACACCCACCACAGAGCAGCAGTGTTTCCCCTCCCACTCACGGTCCTACACAACTTATTCATTCAGCAGTCTTGAAAATTCAGCAGGGAATTATCAGCCTTCTGTTCTGTAACAGACCAGCTCCAGGGAAACAAGCAACAACAAAAAAGCCCCAAACCACATATGAAGCTGTGAAATCTGACTGAATGCCCTTCCTGCTAAATCTAAATTGCAGGAAATAAGATAGAGGAAAAAAATTATTGTATTTACTGATAAATGCTATAGAAATTAGATAGCAAAGACAACCTGATACTTCAGCAAATTATGGAGTTCAATAAAATGGAGCTCTGTGTGGCTTAAGAAATCAAACAGGCTACAAGTAAACTACTTTACATGTCTTTGTGCAGCTGGTCTGCTAAAGGAAGTTAGGGCTCAGCTTTATATCCACTGTGGGAGGAAGGCCACCCTGTGCTATCTGCCAGCCCTCAGCTGGTGCTTTGACCATGGAATGAAGGAGCACATAGACAGATGAAAGGGTACTAGCTCAGCTCTTCAGGTTTCAAGCAAAAAAAGAAGAAGTGTTTACAGGACAAACAAGTCACTGAACCAAAAGGAGCTTAGTAAGGTACCTCCTCAGGTGGCAACAGGAGACCCATGGTTCAAGGAACTGAATGACCTATTGTACTGGGAAAAGCTACAGCCACCATGAATATCCTTAAGGCTCCAAAAAAAGAATGAGCATGAAGTGCCACCCATAGACAAAAATCTGGCACATGACATGAATATGCTCAAAGCATAGTTCTCTACTAAGAAGTCTGGGCAAATAAGGATTGTTTTTTCTGTTTGAGTTTTAGGCTTGTTGGGGGATTTGGGGTTTTTTTAAGATTACCCCAAAGAGAAAAAGAGATCCTCACAAGGTATATTGTGACTAGCAGTAAAGCTTTCTTGTAGCTCAGAGAGACAGAATATACTTGTATCAGCCTCCACCAGCAGAATGTTGTCCATGGGAACATCACTCTGATCGCATACAAAGTGAGAAATAAAACGCTGTCCAGTGCCATATAGATGCACACAGTCAGCTGTGAATGAGCTAGCTCAGGCATTAGGATGCATATGAGCATGCTGGCATGGTGTGCAGCTTGGGCCAGTCACAACTCAGAGCTCATTATGAATTAGTTGCCTGGCGGAGTGCTACTTCACTGTGCTAGACTGCTTTCAGGATCCATGACAGTCTTTCAGTCAATGTGGATCTCTTCACATGCCACTTTGTTGTGTAGATATACCTACAGGTTCCCACGGACAACCTCTTCCAACTGATGTGGGAGATTCCTGAGAATCTATCTAGGTAAGTGATATACTACATTTATCTTCTTCCAGACCCCCCTCTAAGAATTTAGTGAATTTAAGTCCACTGACATTAAGCCAACGTTCAGGTTAGTTATTCATCCTTAAAAGAATTCATTTAAGAGCTGCTAGACATCACTAGATCATGCACTGAAAACCACTCACAAGCTCTCATTTAGGGATTATGGATTATGTGAAGCTTCATCACACAAATTTTTTAAAGTTATTGGGCTCCACAGATTATCTTGCTATTTTTTCCTTTAGGTCATGAAATAAAGTTTGACTATGAATAATTGCTAAGATCAGATGACAAATTAAGTTAGGATTACTTTCCACTGTGGGGAACACCATCACCCCCTAAAAAAACCCACCACAAAGAAAACCACCCTCCTAAGAGATAACTTCTCATTAAAAATGTTCTTTTTTTTCTACTACAGAAAGAGCTGCTCTCCCCTATTTCATAGATATGTAGCAGTTAATATACTTACTTAAAAAAAACACATTAATCAAAGTCTTTAGGGGGAGCTGGATTCATCCCACTTGCTTAGGCATAGTACTAATCACAGGCAAGGTCCTACACACTTTCAGTAATCTTGACTAGTAACTCTTCTTATGCTTTGAATTTCCATAGTGAAACAGCTGCTCACATTCCTTGTGGCTCAAGTTGTATGAATAAGTATGTAGACATTAATCTTGCTTCTTCTGGACAATGTCCTGCATGTTAGAAAGCTTAAGCATTCTTCTCATCTGCCCTGTCCCCTTCAGTATAGCTAATGTTTTTGTCAAATGATACTGAAGCATCTCAGGAACTGGATTTTAGAAGTTTCAGCTCTACCAAACTCATGAAGCTTGAGACATCTGCATCTTAAAACATATGCTGAGACTTGCTTTCCTAACTTATAAAACATATAAACTTAATGGTCACTCAAACTGCTGATGATTTTCTCTTTATTCAGCATGCAGGATAAATGTAAACACCCAAAAAACAATTACCAAGCTCCCTGCACTGACATTGTCATTAATACCATTATCCTTTAAATGTAAGGGAGGCATTTCACAAAAACAGCAGCACTGCAAACCCTGTTTTAGGGGCAAAAACAGTAACAAGCTTGGTCTGGTTGATTTTTTAAAGTGGATTTTCAATAAAGATGCAAAAGAGGTCTCAAGCCAGGAAATGCACTTAAGCACATGATAACCTCAGCATGTAAACAGGCCTCCAGGTTTCCATGGCACTGATAACAAAGAAGATGTTTCATTGGATTAGGACAGAACTCCTTATTCTCCTCCTTGCAGCTACACAGGAAATTATTTCAGGCTGAATAAGGTCTAGGATATTCATAGACACACTAACTATTACCTGAAAAAATGACCAGTCAGATATGCTGAGAAATATGTTATCCTGGGTGTATTTCACAATCCTAAACTTGAAAATTTCTCAGTTATTAAAATTTTCAGGGCGACTTCCATAATCTCTAAATATGCAATGTAAGTAATACAATATCATCAATAAATGACCTTCTAAAAAGTCACTTAATAAAAGGTGATGTAACACATTTCTGGGTAGTTTTAGTCTCCCCTCTGTATTTAATCTCCACTCTATAATATTTGGGAAGGATCAGATATTTGTTTAACTTCCTTCAAAACAGCCATTTTCCATCCACTTTCTAGAGACAGTAATATACCATCATGAATATTTCACAGAAGAAATGTGTTCTTACTGTGTTTCCCCCAGTGAGGCTTAGTGTTTGGTTTAATACAGAAATATTAATGCACATCTGCTTTTAAACAAAACTGCATGTTATTAGTAAAGCAGGGAAAGTAAATACCCTTCCAAGTGGGCAGCCCTGCCCATTGAGATGGGAATCTGAATCATAACAGTATCTCTGCTCCACAGATTTATTTCTCATGCGGAATCCAACCCAGTCAGTCACATACCCATTCCTAAGGCCAATTTTTCCCCCCTCCCCAACACTCTTCTACCTGTAACACACCCCTCTTTAATGATGTGCTGAATCGTCGGCATCGCCCGGCAAACTATTCTGAAGTGCACCCTTGCCAGATAACCTCAACTGGTTTTTGTGGTTCTGCTACTGCAGTGCTCATTAGAATCAAGCTTAATATCATCACTGAAATGCTAGATGATTTCATAAGATTACAGTACCTTTTTTGGCTAATTGAGTTTTATTTGCCATCTGCAGTAGTATCAAAGGCATCATTGAAAGAAAAAGCTCAACCGAAAGAAAAAAAAAACTAGTCATGTAAACAATTCAAAACAAAACAACTTGTTCTGCTTCAGCAATAGCAACAAGTTTAGACAACATATAATCCTGAGAAAAACATGCGCTCAAGCTTCTACTCAATTTACCCTACTCTGCCATCATAGCCAAAGCCAAGCACTATTTTGGGGTCTTCAATCTTCTGAGCAGACTCAAAGAGCTGTCCTCAATAGTCTCCTTCCACAAACTAACAAAGAGTAGGTAAGCAAGGTGGAAATAAGAGTGAAACAGACTGACACCCACAACAGAGTATCCATCTGACATGTCACATTCAGACACATTAAGGCAGGCTGGTTACAGCCCTGATGACAAGAACACCTCAAATGAAGAACCCAGGCAGCAGAATGTGGTGGGTCCTCATGCCTTCTTCCACAGCATGACTCATAACTATACATACAAGATTCTAGGCTGTCATCCTCCTTCAACTGTTGATCCGGGAAAATAAACCCGCAGTGCATCTTCTTTCTTAAAGAGAGTTGGTTTTTAACCAAGGTCTAGAACAGCTTGCCTCTTCAAATGCACAAAAGATTACTTTAATCTCTATACTTTGCTCTCAATAGTTGAGCCAAAGAGTTTCTCTTTGGCTTCCTCCAGTGATAAGAACAAACCAAATAATATTTTCATAAGGTTGATAAATAAAGCAAAAAAAGTCTTTTGAAGAATTTTATTTGGCAGAAATAATTACATATTGTCTTCAAAAAAGCACTTAATATGTATATTATGTCTTTACCGAGCAGATCCAGAACAAACCCCTAGAATAAGAGCTGCATCAATATGGCTGATTAATATTTTATATTTCTAATGTAATCCAAGCTTGTTTACCTCAGTGAAACTTCCTGTTTCCTGTATATATCCTGAAATGGCAATTTCCCTTCTCCAGTAATAAGATACGGAAGAGTATCAAGCTCCTCATTTTGGCACAATCATGCATTTGCCTCTTGTACAGACCAAACTACAGCAGATTCAAAGTGAGCAATGTGGAAAATGTAATAGCACTATGAATCAATAAGGGTTTTAGAAGTGCAGAGAAAAGGATAAAGGACAGCCACTGCCTCGAGATCACAGTCCAAGGCTTCTTTCTATTACAACTCTCAGTTACCTAATACCAACCTGTGATGAGAGCTTTTTTCCGATTTATTCCACTTCAGTTTCTCTGGTGTTAAGAGTCAGCTATATTACAGAACTTGAGGCTAGGAGATAGAATTGCATGAGAAATATTTGCATTGATTTTACTAATACATATTCAGCAGGATCAGAGAAAGCCTGTGCTCAGCTAGCAGGATGTCTCACTCAACTTGAGTACTTTGGGCCCATGTCTACTGTTTCCTCTTATCCCTCTCTTTTTTTTTTTTTTTAAATGCAACAAAATATAAAAGTGAAAGCAAATTCTTGCAAATTCCTTCAGGAGAGAATTGGTGTATTTGACAACAACCTAATCTGAAAAGCTCTCTCTTCAGAAACCACTTAATGAATCATTGTCCCTTAACATTTCCAAGGAGGCATGTGCATATTACTTTTTATCCTTAGTTCAGGAATCTAGAGCAAGTAGCAGTAGAGCTGCAGTTGCTGCCTATGATTGTGTTCCATCCATTTAGGTGTAACATGCTCTTAAAGAGCATTCTATTATATTAGAAATATTCCGGTATTTACCGTTCCAATTCACAGAAATCAGATTAATACATCTCAAATGTTTTATTCAGTTATTGACATAACTAATATTAATCTAGTATTGCTGCTATGGCTTGGGGAAGAGAATAAAAATCTATAATAGATTTTTTTTAGCCTGTTTTTTGAGTTCTGAACTAAGATTACAGTCAGTCAGCTCCAAAGGCATTGGACCAACAACTAAAACCTGTAGGATGACATACTTGAGATAACTGGGCAACTGAGATCTTACCTTTTGCTAGTAAATAGACATGGTTTGTTTGTTGGTTTGGGTTTCTTTTGGCAGAAGAGAGGGGTGAAGAAGGCTGATTTTTTATTAACTCAAGTGTGTTATGCATTTTTATGGAATTAAAATCTTCTGTACTTGAAGTGATCCACGTTTGTAAAAGCAGCCGGTTCAAGAAGCAAAAGAAGCTTATACAAAGTTAATCTTTCTAGTAAGATGTTAGTAACATGAAAGTATTTTTAAAAGAAAACACAACAACAACAACAAACCAATAAAAAACCGACAAAACAAAACCCACACACCCCCACAAAAACAGTGACTACATTCTGTTTGTGAAAATACTATACTTGAGATATACTCAGTATGGCTCCTGTTGATCACAAGGAACAGAGATTCCTTTCCATCACAGTTAATTCATAGTGGCAGAATTCAATTATAGCTATAAACAGCAGCAGCGAACAGTTTGGAAAAGAATTGCAATTTACTAGAGTAGGAATAAATAATATAAAAAAACACTTATCAAAAATATAGTAGCCATACATGAGCACAAACTTATGCTGTATTTCATTCTGTTTCCCTAACCAAAAGCTTTTAGAATAACTTCCAACCTATTGGATGCTATAATTGCAAAAATTGGAACAAACTACCAAGAACACTAAGTAAGCAACATTCATGCTCGCCACTTACACCATCTTCTGTCAGAATCCTTTTTTGGTTGTTTGGTTGTTTTTTTTTTTAGAGTTACAAAGCAATAAAATAGCGCAGAAGAATGAAAAATAAAAATAAAAATTGAGAAGTAGTAATCTTCAGAGTCCTGCCCAGAACACAACATCTACCCATCTGAACTGAGGAGACTGGAATTTCTCTATCTTTCAGCTAAGCATATAATCATCCATCTAATTTTAAAGCCTGAAAAGGTATTCCTAACATTGCCTAAGTATTCATACTTAAGTGTCACTGTCTTTAGGTTGAGAAGTCAACATTATGAAGTCAACACTAAGCTACTTAAAGAGGCACAAATTCCTGACAGGACACACTCAGATCTGCTGTGGTTCTTGAACTATCAGATATTTTGTGGCTGTCCAAAGCCATGAATGCTTCTCAAGTTGCAAAGCAGGAACACTCTCAGGATAATCTGTAAGGCTGCTTTGGTTCCAACCTGCATGTTAGCTGCACAAATACCAGACCTTCTGCTTGGGCCATCATTCAGCTTGCCAAAAAATTGAGAAAAGTCAGGCAGAAGTCCATTTTACGGACCTAATTTCAAGAACTGGCAAAGTCTACTTCAATGCCCAGTGTAATTGTGTCTTTATAACCTGCATCTGGTTGGAGTCACACCCTACAAGACTGTCCAGATGCAGCACTCTACAGGTGATGGTCCCACCTACAAGATATTTCAGCTGACAAAGCCAAGAACCATGGCTGCTGTCACCCAAGAGCTTCTTTGAGTGTGTGAACGCCCAGCTAATCTGACTGAAAACATCTTGAAAACTGCTTTGCCTGGTGGTCACATTGAAGATACAGGACAAGAAAAGAAACTCAGAACAAAGATGTAAGCAGGTAAAAAATATTAAGATAAATCAGTGGCTAAAACAATGGCATCTCTGACACAGCACCAGCTTTATTACAGAGCTCATGGGCTCACCCATAAATGTCTCTACCATCTGACATTAATCAGAGACTTATTTACACCTCTCAGGAGAGACTTCTTGCAGCTGACAGTACTAATATCTCAACTGGTCCTTAAAGCTCATAGAAACAAGCATGGCACAGAAACATTCTGTAAATCTTACAAGCAACAAAACCTTGTGCTGGATGGTGCACATCCAAAAATTAGCAGCATTCTTCTGTAATCAACCTTGCTGCTCCCCTGAAAAAAAAACAAAAACAAAAACCCCAAACCCAAACAATAAAATAATAATAATCACAACAATAGTAACAAAACAACCAAATGCCCTCTACCTGTGATGAGTTAGAGCACTAATACAAGGATGAAAACCATTCATTGTCACAGAAGGAAGAGGTTTTGATTTCCTAGGAAAAGCTTGCTGTTACCTAGGTTTTGATGGTTAGACTGCTACAGTTATTGCCCAGTCACATATTTAACAGACACACACATCCACCAAACCCACAGACATTGAACAAGAAGGAAGCAGTGCAGTAAGGGTTACACAGCACTAGTGAAGATCCTTGGGTTAGTCTGAACAACCATAATTCTGAGCACACAAGGAAGAAGCCCTGCAGTCTCTGTTCAGGGGGCAGATCTGCAGTGGCTGGTGGACTGGCGATCAATAGGGGATTCAGTTCTGTAATTATAGCTCTGACAGGCTAATCTCACACATACTGTCTTGAATAAACTTCTGCCTTAAGTAGGTTGCAGCTGAATTTGTCTTGAAGTTGAAAGACAATACTTGAATACTTAAGCTTGGAGTAACATGGAAGAAAAAATAAAACAATGGTAGGACTTTGTTGGATAAAAATCCTTCCCAGGTTTTGCTCTTTTATTTCAGTTAGCTTATAGATGAGGACCTGGGTATTTCATTCTCCCCTCTTCTGGTACACACTTCATGGGCTCATAGCAGAAGAGTATACCTGAAGTTACTCCTAGCCTGTTGCTTTCTGCAACTGGTCCTTTCCACTACAGTATTGTGTTCCCAGTTTGTTGAAGATGGAGCGCTTTCTCTTACTGTTGCCTTCTTATGTTTCATCTCTCTCAATTTATCTGACAGATATGCATGATCTTATACTAGCTGCAGCTCCATGACTTGATTTTCCTCTCAGAGGATGAAATTTCTATTTCTTTCTCATCCTTAAGATCTTCTCAGAACTGATAAGTGTATACCTTCACTGTGACATTCTAAATAAAGGCTTTAGCATAAGTTGCACAACTTTCCATAACAAACAGACTAAAAAAAAAATCAGATTTTTTAGGAGAAACAGTCACAGCACATGCATCATACAGACAGCTCCCAATATGATTGGAGTTTTCAGTAAATACAGCAAATGATATACTAATAAAGTAGATGACAGACTTGGCAGAGAAGGCTTTTTTAAACTCACTTCTTCCTTCTCCCGAATTCTTACTGTACTGGCAATCCTTCCCTCAACAGCATATAATAATCAGACTAAGCAAAGTCAAAATGCCTTGCCAAGGACTGTTCAATGACATGGGCAGGCTTCCACCTGGCTCTTTGCTGATCCCTCAGCTTACAAGGTTAATTAGTTACTAACACTATCATGGAAAACCATCTTGAAGCCCAGCCTAAAATCTAGCTATTTCATTATTTACGAAGTATTTTGGGTTTTTTGCTTTTTTTTTCCAGAGCAGCAGTCCTCTGCATCATTCTCTATACCTAGAACACCAGACACCCTCACTCATAATGAACACAACCCTGCAATATCCCTAAGGACAAAATGCCAATCCCATTTTAGTTCCTGAGGTTCTGCAGTGATGGCTTCTGACAAGGTAATCCAGGCATGGTATGTTTTCAAGGCACGGTATGGTTTTAGATCTGACCTGGCAGACCTGCGTAATGCTAGCTCTGCTGCTCCAAGCATCCCTAGAGAGACAACACAAGCATCCCTTGGGTCCTTCTAGTCACACACTACTCAGGGCTTTCCTCACCTTTACCCTTCCTGGAGCTGCCAATATTTCTTGTTTGCACTGTTTGCAAATCTACATTTAGCTTGTGTCTGGGTTTGAACCCTGCCCTGCAAGCTTACCTACCCTCAGGGCTTCTCTCTTGTCACAAGGACACCTCAAGTGCTTCTGCTGTTTCAGCTATTGCTCCCTACCGTAGTCTCAGCCCTGACACTTCGTCCTTTCCTTTGTAGATGTGCCTGTGGCAGAACTCAGAAAAAATTTTTGATTAAAAAAGGCAGGAGAGGTGAAAAATCAGCCCTTTGTGCTCAGGTCTGCTTCAGCCCAATGCTGGGATGCTGATGATAATCTGTTTGCTCCTCTTGGTTAAGAGACTCACTTTCACAGTATGATAATGTTTCCTCTTTCTTTTAACCATTTAGAAAACACTTCTAAAATCTGAAACAGAGTCTGAGCTATGGAATTTGCCTGCTCAACTTAAAATCCTATTTAACTGATCACAGGTTGTTTATCTTAGATATTGTTGCATGTCTCAACGCCATCAGTGTATGTGTACACAAGTATACACCAAACACCAAACTTCAGCCATACAGAACAAGGTATAATCCAAAATGCCACAGAAGTCACTGAAAATACCGATTTCGCCTAAATCTGGAGCACATCATATATTGCTACCACTTGCACACACCCTGATCAAGATATTGTGGATGCCAGCAGGAGCCCTTTGATTGACTTCAGGAGATCTTGACTCAGGCCTATGTGTTATCCTTGCTTGCAAACATCCTCCCTTGCTGGGCCCAGCCAGTGGGTGAACATGAAATAGAGAATTCTGGATATCACATGGCAGATTTAAAAAAAAAAAAAACAAACCTATTCAGAATACAGTAAAAATTGATTTAAGGGAATTTGTTATGTTTAAAGAATATTCAGCAACAGTTAGTCTCCTGTGATTTCCAGCTTCCCCAAAAGAATAATTTCTATGTGTTTTAACAATGTCTGAGATCAAACACTAGCTTGATTACATCTTTTCACCATGAGAACATTATGACATACATAAGGGGAAAAAAGTCAAAAGTCAAGTTTGCATATTAAGCTAAAATAACTGCCAAAACACTAAAGACAGAAAGGCAGGCTTTACCTCAGTCATCAGACACCTGAAGCTGTCCTCAGAGGTACTGTGAGTGAGGGGCTGAGAGGGTGCTGGGTTACTCAAGTCCAGACTAGTATTTCCATAGCTTTCAAGGACATAGGAAGGCAGGATTTTTCTTCATGTTTCCTTACCTGACCATCTCAAACTTACTTGAAGGCATGGGATAGAACTGAATATAGGCAGTCAAAAAAGATAAATCATTCCACATGATATAAATCCAAGCAAGACTTCATTTAAAAGGAATCCCTTCCCATTTATTATTTGCCATTGCAGCTTTAAATCAAGGGTTTTTTCTGCTTAGAGGGATTTAGGGATATACATTGAACTTTCTAATAAAACAGTTAATTGCCAAGAATGAAGGCAATTAACTTGACCATAAAGGAAAGAAGAGAAAAACATTAAGATGAACATTTTAAAAGCTTGTAATTGCAGGAAGAACAGCTTCTTACCAGATCTGAAGTAACAATGGAAGCTCTTCATGGAATTGAAATAAAAAACAGACCTTCTCCAACCACATGGTAAAGTGCAGTAATTATAACAGATGGCAGATACGAAAGAAGCTGCATCTTGCCAGAGAGACTTCTACAAATACAGATGAAATTTCTCATTCTACCTCACCCATTAATTGTGTGAATATACTTCTCCATCTTTTCACAGGACTCAAATGCTAGTTTAAGAAACCTGTATGTATCAAACAGTTTCTGACAATATGTCAAGGCATTGATTTTATCATTAATTGCTTCTTGCCTACACTTGTCAAAATCACTTCTCAATAAAAGTCAAGAATGTGCAAATAAGGGAAGATTTTGTTTATGAGATTCATTCTCCATTTGCTTTAGTAGATGCAGGACCAGTCCTTATTTCAAGGGATCTCTTGCATTGTTATATTGAACCAGTTACAGACATAGTAGTAAAAAGAGCTGACCAGTTTTTCTTAAATGACTTACAGTACCATCTAGAAGAATGCAAGCATTCATAGTACATGTTCCCAAGACATATTAGAATGGTAGGGTCAGAACTCCAGCAGCTCTGCATCTGTTTCTCCTCATCTTGCAGCATTTACTACTTCTGTTGATTAAAATTATTAGATCAATGTTGAATTTCCTATGTAATTTCTATTCTGCATTATTTCAACAAAGGAAGTGGCAGAAAGTCTGCTAAATGGGAGACTACTTAACAATAGATTCTCTGTCTTGGTTATCCTGTAGGGCCAGCCACTAACATAAAATTTCCCAAAATTTCTATTTAAGAGCCCCCCACAGACCTGTTCTTCATGACCCTACACTGTCCATGATAGACATTATATCTTCCCAAGATATAATGGTCTTCCCAAGAAAAAATGGAGTTATATGAAGACCTCCTCACTGCCTGTATAGAAATCCATGTAAGAGGAATAATGCAGGGATGGATGAGACAGGGACAGATGTGGAGAACAGGTTCTCACATCCAGTCTGCTCTTTACCCCTGATTAGAAAAGGCTGTGAATCCCTGGGAGGTGACTTAAATACATCTCCTCCTCCACCCCCTCCCTTTCAACTACCTCCTCTTGCTTCCCCAGGGAAGAGCCTTCTCTTGAAGACCTTAAAAGAAAATTAAAAAAATATGTATTTTTCTTCCCTTCAAATAAAATTATCCATTCACCTCAGTGAAGCCTAAAAAGATGTGGCTAAACAGAAACAAAAAAGCGCATAAACAGCAGAAGCAGTAGATGATGTGATATGTTTCCTTTAACATGGTACTTGCTGCATTCAAGACCATCTATAGAAGGATAAATTGAAAGCAAGGTTAAACCTGCAAAAGTCAATAACCTCCGCTCTCACCTTATGCATTCTGAACTAATGTATTTTTTAAAAACCTTATGCAAATTCCCTTTTCTATTGCAATAGAAGCAAAAAAAAAAACAAAAGGAAGAAAAAGATACTGGCATCTTCCAGAAAATATTATCTTCCAATTCTCCAAATAGATGTTTATCCAGCTGCTGAACACATCAGTATATCCTCTGCATCGATAAACACCAAATTAATACTTATTCTGTGTCTAACCAATGGAGCAGATCAAGACCACAGCAGTGTAACCTCTTGATTAAAGCATGCAGAGAGCTGTACTACCCATGGTCATGAGAGAACTGAAGAGTGGACACAGACTAAAACTGTCACTGAAACAATATATCAGGTGTTACCGCCATTGGAGTGTACATCAAGGAGAAGAATTTTATTTTATATGTGCGCACCCATGGTAAACTCACATCCTGGTGACTTAATATGGTGCTAAAGAAGGTCTTACAAGGCTCCTTCATCTGAGCCTTTCCACATAAAATTCATTTACAAAGCCACCTGAACCAAATTTGTCTGTTAGATACACTGCCTATGGACATTACAGTTGCAGTGATGAACAGTTTGTACCTAAGATAGCACGAATGGAATGACATTCCAGCTAGTAAAGTTGGATGCTTGGCAAAAGCATAAAGCTTGCCTCTACTAAAATGAACTATTTCTTCTTTCTATTCCCTACTTTCATCTGCCCCAATTCTCTGTTTCAGAGAGCAATAGAAAATAAACCAGGTAGGTATTTTCTACCTATTATACAGACTTACAATAACTTAAATGAAAGTCTGACAACATGAAGAATTGCCTTCAATTAAGTTTTAGCTTACAGATGCTGATGCAATTTGTACTTTTAATTGTATCCTGATACCCTGGGAGCAGCTGGGATGGAGTTAACTTTCTTCACACTAGCCTATATGGTGCTGGGTTTTGCATTTGTGGCTAAACTGGTGTTGATAACTCACCCATGTTTAAGCAATTGCTGAGCGGTGCTTGCACAGTGCCAAGGCCTCCTCTGTTTCCCACTCCACCCCTTCATGGCAAGTGTGGGGGGCAAGAGGCTGGGAGGGGGCACAGAAGTGACGAAGTGGCCAAAGGGACATCCCAGACCCAATAACATCTGCTTCCATAATAAAACTGGAGGACACTCTACCCAAAGTAGCCATTGCTTGTCATTCATCTGCTGGTGGGAGGTGGTGAGGGATTCCCTTTGTGGCACTTTTGTTTTCCTCTTCCTGATCAGGTTTCAGTAAATCAGCTTTCCTTTCTGATTCGTTTTTTTATTTGGTTTTTGTGGCAGGGTACAAAAGGCCATGGAAATGGCTGGCTATATTGTGAACTGAGTTGCACTGTGGAAAAATCTCAAAGAGCAAACATGAGCATCTCTTAGCAAGTCCTTCAAAAATAGAGCCATGCCCTAGGAATTCAGGGAACATCCATTTTAGGAAACAAAATCTGTAATTTAAATTACAGGAGGCAACAGCTCATCGGCAAACAGACTGAAGAGGGCTGCTACAGCTCAGTAATCACAGCACAAGCTCTGCCAGGCACAGATCATGCTAAATGCAACGAGAAATTGCCTTCAGACAAGTCTATCAAATTATTTTTCAAATCACAACTTCAGATAAACTGAGCTTCCAACTACTTCTAGTATTCAAAGTGAAGCATCCTAACTGAATGAGATGGAAAATTCAGTTTCCTTACCAGCTCTGCTGCTGATCCAATTTAGACATAAGTTGAAATCCATCAGACCATGAACAATTAGCAGACCAAGTATGCACTGCCACCGCCATGCTGCTGGGCTCCACCTCCAGCTCCGCATCGTCTCCTTATGCAGGTGTGCACTGCCTGGGGAAGTTTTAAGGCTCTGCTTGGTTACTATCAGCTATAAGTTCCCCAGGGTACTGTAGAATTCCCACTGATTTAAAGCCAGAAGTATCAGTAAAGTAACATATTACTGCTCTGCAAAACCATTATATTAGTTTTTCCTTTACTGACAGGCCATTTGAATAAAAAAAAAACATATATATAAATAAGTAGTATTCACTATGATGAAAATTTTAGCAAACAATTTCAATAAACTAAAAAAAATAAACAAAAATCAACTAAAGGTCACCAAACATTAGCTCATAACAACACCTGTTATCTCGTAACAACATATCATTATGTTATATCCTGATTTTGGGAAGCTAATGCTTTTATTTACACAGATGTGTAGGTAAAAGCAAAGGCCAGCAGAGTACAGGTATCTCTTCCATGCCTGCTTGTCCTCTGTCTTCACCTTGTTTATTCAGTCCCTGTCTTGAAGAGATTACAGTGTGTTTCATACAGTCCCATAATCTTGCATAGAGCCTCCAGGCTCCAACAAGAAATATACATATCAGCAGTAATAAAATGACAAGTTGTATCAAATTCAGAATGTATCTTCATCCAAGTAGTTTTTAAACCTCTTCTGTACAGTATTTAAACCTTTTATTTATTTGTATGTATAGTGCACATATGTATGGGTGCATAGAGATGTATATACATACACATATATACATCATTTACATATGCACACCCCATACTCATAAAACTATAGGTTGTATAAAACAAGTATTGTATACTATAATGTATATTTCATGTATATAAATATACTCCATATATATTTTATAGTATGTAATGGTGAGTGGTCACCTGCTTCTTGCCGACTGTTAAATCCATTTCTCTGTAAAGAAATGCTCCTTTTTCAAAAGGAAAAGAGGGAACCAGAAATAGAAAGTGATGGAAAAGTTCAAAAGAAGAGGAGAGGAACACCACCACTGATGGCACTTCCCAGCAGCACCAGCGACTCAGGACATGGGCAGTGGAAGCAGAGGCCTGGAGCACAGACCACTGGGAAGTCCACAAAGATACCTCCACCTGACCTGGGAGCCTCAGTTTATGCACTTCCTGACAGAGGAGGACAGGAGAGGTGGGAAGCCCATAGAGCATGTTCCAAACAGAACACTAGGAGAGCGTCCAAAATAGATCATTCCAGAAGGGAAATTTTGCCTTGGTAGTGTTCCTGCAGCCTTATTACCTCCCCTACCAGCTTGCTGCTTCATAGACTAGAGCTGAGGCACTAAAATGATGCATTTGTGGACTTTGTGGCATTGCATAAGCTTATAACTCAGTAGACGATGTGACTGCAAATCACTTGTATCGATTTATAAACTTCATTAGCAAGGGGAAGATGTAATTCTGCATTGATGGGGAACTGAATTGAAGGAGGAATAGCTGATTAGACATTTTAAAATCACATTTTAAAGTGAAGTTTTCCAGTGACATAACCAAAATTAAATATCAAGAGTATAAACAATCTAGATCTATAGTTATAGACTTAAATCACTGATCTTATCTGTAGATGAAGAGGTTATGCAGCTGCTTTTACAAACTGTCACCTTACCTCCCCTACTTGATAAAGCTTTACAAGACCTGCTGGTGTAACTGTGAGAACTCTTTAATTGCATAAAGAACTTGGCAAATTTTTACTCCTGGGCTTTGAAGGAACTGTGTTAATGGAGACCAGCAGTTTGCTAGAAACACAGCTGAATACTCAATCAGGGAAGTCCCTTCTTACCAGCCACTGCACACAGGCAATAAACATCATGCCTTTAAAATCCAAACTAATTTTGTCATTTTCCTTTGATGTAGTCTCTCCAGCAGCACACTGGCATAACTGTCATTAAAGCAATAATTTGGCAAGCACGAACAACATCATTTTAAAGTGAGAAATTAATCTTCCCAGAGTAAAAGATGTAAATATTTAATTTTCATGTAGAAAAATTTGTAAGAGAAGTGGCAAAAATATGGAAGTCTATGAAAAATAACACATACCACCTTTCCATCGGGCATCTCAAAGTACTATAAAAAGATAAATAAGCATTATTTCTTAATTTACCTATGGGGAAAGTTGAGAGCAAATTGCTCAAGGCCACAGAGTCAGCCAGAGACAAAACTCAGGAGCAAAGCTAAGGCTCTTCAGTCCCACTGCAACACTCTGCCATTGCACCACACCTTATCATGCAAATCACCAGAAACAACAATGAAGAAATCCACTCTCCTGTTGACCTCCCCAACATCACCCTTCCTTTGGTGGCTCTATACGCACCACTTCCAACCTACCTTCCCCTTTTGGATAATTCTGCCACCTGGCAAGGCCTGCCCCGAGCATCCCAGCCAGCATCAAGTGCAGGACAGACTGCAGTGCTAGGACATACCAAAGGCTGCAGCACTGGCTGCAATCTCCATGAAGCTAACTGTGCAACCACACCAGTAGGAACAGCACCACAGGAGGTGGCACAGGGGAGGCTCTCCAGAGAGAATGAAGTTCTCAACAGGGCTGAGTCAGCACTGTTGCTACCTCATGAAGATCCAGGAATGGACGTAACCAAACACAATGTCAGCACTCAGAGAAAATAATCTGTCATAGCAGCTTAATGGGGCCTGAATCTTTAATGTGATATTGATTCTACTAACATTCCTCCATGCTATCATCTGGAAGCAAAATATCCCTTTGTTATACAGTAAGCTACACTCAGGGTCATGCAGTACAATAGCCAATATCATTAAGTTTTCTTTTGGTTTTTTTTTAAGCAACAAAAGGTATTTAAAATTCTGCATTCAAACACTATCACTAACATTATTAGAATTAAGAGGAAAATAAGCCATGCCTAATTCCCATCATTGTGCATTGTATCTTCTAGGGAGAAGACACCTCAAGCAGGCACATCCTCAGCAAGCAGGCAAGGCTGGCAGAGCTGCAGGAGTTACAGAACAAGCTGCAGCAGCACTAAATCAACACTTACTGCTCATTTCAAAGGCTCCTGTAGTCAGCGGTTTTGTTCTTTTTTTCCAATCTCTTCTCACTATGCAAGTCAAATATAATTTTTTTGCCCCACAAAATGGCTAACAATATGCCCACCATATTTAGGTGTTGATTGCCTGCTTTAAATCGTCTGTTGAACATTCACTAGTTCCCACTGATTTCAGGAGAGCTGTATTATTTCTATTACCAAGCTGCAGATAAAAGAAACTTAGAACTAATCGGGGTGATCAGGGAAACTCTGGTGACAAAAGGTTTTCTTATTAGACTCCTTCACTGAACTCCAAACCTCTATCTTCTTTTCCTCCCCCACCCCCTGTAGGTCACGGACAAACTCTGGCCCTGTTCATTCCCTCCATCAAATCACAGCCAACTCACACCTGTCATCTAACATTTTCTTGTATCATCATGATTAATAAAGCCATGTTTCCAAGACAGAAAAGAGAAGTAAAAAGCACCTTCATTTTTTGGGGGGTGCAACCCTACCAGGTGTGTAGAGAACTGTTTGTCGAGGTTTTGAAAATTAAAACATTTGTGATTATTCATCATCTTTGCCTTTTATACTGTAACTGGTGGCAGATGAGCTCACTAAGTAGAAAACGCAGTTAATCTCATACACCTCAGTATGATGTAAGAGGCTATTCCCTTCTTCCTCTTCCACATTTGAAACACGTTACCTGTCATTGACATCCTCTGCAACCAGTAGAGACCTTGGCAGGTTCAGAAAGCTAACACAATGAGAAAAATCTGTAACAGTACACCTTTGCTCCATCTACCCCTTTTTTCCCCAAATCCAGAGCTGGCCTCAGGCAGGATCTCACTTGAAGTAGTTGCCCCACTTTTCAAGTGCTGAGAAAAATCTTCATCCTGCAGACACAGCTGTGAAAACTGTCAGTGAATAAATTATGAAATGCCTCTCAAAAAATGTTATAACTATAGTTAGAACATAGGAGGTGAGTCATAATCCTGAAAAACAACACACCCATCTGTCAGATTCTCAAAGCCATGGACTTTATATAGAAACCATACAACTTTCCTTCAGATAAAACCCTCCTTCTAAATCCTTATCTCTCCTAAAATAGTAACCTACCTTGCTCTCCGGCTCAGAATACTCTATTTTTGGATGATGCCCCAATACAAAGAAGGATTACTTTGTTTTGTTTGCACTTTATCCAGCTGCAAACAGGTATAAAAAGTCTGGGAGGGGAGGGGGAGTAATCATTATTTGTCAGTAAAGGGATCTCTGTGAGATGGCCAGGATGAAGGATGAAGTGAGTTATACATTTCACCTTTAAAGGAAGTTAATCGTGCAAATGTACTTTTATGTACAAAAAAAACCAATGCCTATCCACTATAGCTGTCCTATTCAGAAATATTCATGCAGAAAAATAATTTTTATGATTATTAATCAAGTGCAGTCAAGCTTTAATATGTATTCATGTATAGAACATGAATTTTGTGTTATCACAGGGAAGTTTTTTTTGGGAAGTGGGCTTGATTGATTGGTTTTGTTGGTTTTCAGTTTGATTTTTGTTTGTTTGGTTTGTTGTTCTTTTTGTTTAAAGATAGTAAATGTTCTCAAGCAAAAGAGCCTTGTGGACATCAAATGTTCATTGATCCAAGGAATTTCAGCTGTAAAAGTAACAATTATTGATACTCCCTACTTTAGGGAACAACTAAAAAAAAATCCACTTTGCTGTTTAAACACTATCTAAACAGCTACACTATCACTGAACTGAAGATGTTACAGGGAAGATTCACATAAAGAAGGTTTATGCTCCAAGCATAAGACCTGCAGTCCTATGTGGGACAATCACAAATTTTGTGATGTTTATAAAAAAAAAAAACCACAAACAGTGACCTTCTGCCACAGTCCTTAGATGTTTAGGGGTTTTTTCCCCCCCTTTCACATGCAACCACAAGATTAAAAAAAAATTAAAAAATTACAAATTGAAGGGAAAACTAAAAGCAAAACCTGAAAACATTTCTAGTAGTTTCACAGGACAGCAGAAAAGGAAGAAAAGAGCTTGCATAGAGACAAATGCATGTAGCATAATTCAATGAAAATGTATTTGTGACATAAGCAATGGGTTTCAGGGCACTGTGCAGCATTTAAAGGTACCAATTGGTTTATGGAGAGGGAAGGTTCTCCCTCATTCTAGCTCAACAATGTAAATAGCTCTGCAGTCCTTTGTCATGGCTGGTAAAAGAAATTTAATTTGCCATGCTAGCTCAATTAAATATATACACAATTAGACTATGAAACTTAGTGAAAAACCACTACAAAGCTGATTATATGTTAAGCATTACCTACTAAGAATATTAATGTTATTAATTACCATGACTACTTTAAACCTGGAGAATTAACATTTTGTTCTGTAGCTCTTCATTATTAGCTATCACCTTCAAGTAAAAATTGTTGCCATTTTTTACAATACTTTTAAAAAATTTGCTTTGTGAAGAAATAGGTATTATCTTTAATTCTTTTCCTTTTTTTAAAAATGGGTATTGTGGTGATCAGGTATGCTCAAAAATAGGATTAAGTTCTCAATTTTGAACATACCTACCCTGTACAGGGGAATTCATTAGAGACCACAAACACCAACTCCCACGTGAAGAGAACAAGAGAGATCAAAAGGCATTGATACACTTTGGAAAAGAAAAAGGCAGATTCACCAACAGGAGCGGACTTTTACCACATATCTGAGGGAAGACAGTTTGCTTTTCAAGGCTGTACCGGAAAACACTCTGCCTCCATAGATCACCATTCCTAATTAACTGCTGGCAATATTCACATTATGTAAAGTTGCTTCACACACTGCTAACTGTACCATAACTCAGTATGGACTTTCACTAACCACTACAATGTTCAGGAAATTACACAACTTTTCTATATGCTAACCAGTGAATTTCCATCATCTGCTACTCATCCTCAGACAAGCTTCTCTGTTTCTCAGTCACTTCATTCCTTTGGCCAAGAGAACGATGCACAGTTCAAACTCCCCACCCTATCTGCACCTGATATGAATGCTGTGGGGCCAAGAGCTTACCCTGGGTGGTGGGGAATATTGACCTATTTTGTAGGGAGTGAATGGCCTGTCTCTTCCTATATTTCCTGGTGCCAGCCTTATTCTTCTGTTCTGCCCTGAAAACATCCAAAATAGAAATAATTTAAAGAATCCATCTCTTTAAATGGTTGCTGGGTCACATGGTCAATGAAAGAACATGAAAGATTTCTGAAGAAGCCTTTCTGAGGCTTCTGAGCCCTGTGGCAATACAGACACAAAAGTATCTGCAGCCTAACCTACAATTTACATTTTTTTTAAAATTCCTATTGTAAAACTGCTTCAAAACCTCTTGTAATTATGATTTGCTTATGGTTAGCAACATTTTAACTTAAATTTATTGTTTGCTAATGCAAGTTAATCTTTTAGCTAACAGAACTACATATGAAAATCTATGATTTTATACAGTCTAAGCCAAGCACAATCTGTTTCAATGAACAGTATTCCCTGGCTCTCCCCCTGATCACCCATTCCCACTTCCCCAATCCCGTCAGCACTAGGATGCAGGCAACTGCTGACTGCAAAAAAGCCATCCCATTACACAACTCCAAACAAATTCCAAACAAAACAGCATTTAATTCACTTTTCACTCACCAATGATCTTAGCTAGTCTTTGGTAAGCTTGCTCTAGGTTAACAGGCATAATCTAAAGTCCTACCTGCTTTACCTGCCAGCAAAGCAAATCCCTCACCTGCTTCTTTCAAGGCAGCAGCTATAAAAGCAGCTCCAGAAATACAAGGGATGAAGAGAGGATTTATTTG
>JAVSBS010014733.1:27962-42653 GCA_033124195.1 Coracias cyanogaster | reverse complement strand
AGAGGATTTATTTGTAGATGCTATTTTTAAAAGCCCACAGATTATTAGTGTAATTTACAGGTGTTTGTCCATATATACACTTGTTTTCTATTTCCAGTGAGTTATGAAAGGCTGTACAAGCCAGGCAAAAGCCCACCTATGCTCTCCAACAGCCAGCAATAGCAGAGCCCTAGGGAAGCAGCTCATAAGGAGGCAAAGCATGCATCAAGACATCCTCAGAATACAGCCACATTGTGCAGAAAAGGATCTCTTTCCTGTGCTTTGAACCCACCCTTTGTGCTTGATTGTGCAAGCTCTTTTGCTAGAGGACACAGCGAGCAGTTATTCCCTAGGTACCTCCCCCTGACAGTCACAAACACATAGACCTCCATCATATCCCTGCCACTGTAGCTCTTTTCCAACCTGAAGAATCATATTGCAGTCCATCATTCCACTTCCAGAAGTCATTCTGTGCCCTTAATCACCCTTGTCACTCTTATCCATATCTACGCCAGTTAGACTGTATCATTTTAGAAATGGCAAAACATAGGAATTCTCTTTTGGAAGGGGATTTTAACCACTACTGAGAGACTGTTTTCATAAGAATGTCTTTTTTAACCTTAAGACATTGCTTCTGAAGGGGAATACATCAATACATTGATTTTCATTTGCCCTTCTATTGCCCAGTTGCTCAAACTCATAAAGCCTGTCTGCAATTTTTAAGTTACGTCTCAGTTTGACTACCCTGAATACCTAAGTATCACCAGCAACTTGATCACTTCACTGTTCACTGTCTTTTCCAAGTTATCCATCAATAGATCAAGCAGCCCAGGTTCCAGCAGAGACCTCTGCAATAGTTTACTGTTGCTTTATTTTCACTGTGAGATTTTCCCGTTTTACTGATACCTACCCTTTGTCATTTCCAATCTCATTAATATGAAGTCTTATCTTTCTGATCCATTACAGAGTTGAAATTTTTTTAATTTTTAAATGAAGAGAGGTGGGGGATTTTGTCAAATACCTACAGAAAAATCCAAGCACATCATGTGGGAGTCACTTTGTTCATATGTTCATCATGTACTTCAAAGAAGTGCAACAAATAAGTGAGACAAATCTTGTTGTTGTAAAAGCTATACTGACAATTCTGCTGTACATCATGTTTATCCAAAGGTTAATTCTATTCTTTAAAGTAACCTCAACTAATTTCCCCAATACAGACAATGAACTTTTTGGGCTTCCCTGGAAACTTTGCCTCCCCCGACCCTTCACCATCCTTTAAGTATTCTGGTGCAGAATCACATTAAAAGCAAGCAGCCACTTATCACGAGTACCTCTTCCATTCTATGATGCATACCAGATCACAGTAATGACTTGTTATCTATTTGATTTATTTGTTCCTCTAGTCACTTCTACAGACACCCAGACAAATCCTTTGGTATGTCCCTCCCTTATAGAGGAGGATTGTGACATGTAAATCTCCAACATTCTCCAGAAGGAAGGCAAAAGTAAAAAAACAACCAAACTAAACAAAAACCTGGTTTTAGTCATGTGACTGTCTTTTCTTGTATGGTTTTTAAAAAAGAACACACCCACAGACACACTACAGTGGTCTGTTGACCTTGGCAGGGAAGTCAGTGACAGTACTCCTCCTTCCAAGGTATTTGCAAAGAAAATACTGTGTATTTATTTATACTTTTTACAAGTTTACAATCTGACCTGCCAGTCTTCCTTTACTTCTTACATTCCTCATTTGGATCTAACTTTCACTTTTTTAAACAAAGTTGCTGGGGGTTTTTGTTTTGTTGGGGGGATTGTCTGGGGTTTTTTGTTAGAATACTTTTTTCCTTGCTATATAACTACACTATTGTCACTTTTCCTTTATTTTACTTCCTAAGAGAATATACCATTTTCCTTAGAGTCTCCAATACAAAGTCTTCAAATACCTTGTTTACAATGTCTTCAAAAACGTCTTTGAAAACCACAGAGGTTTGACCCTTAACTACACCTTTCAGTGTCTGCTTAAAAAACAAACAAACCAAACACCAACAAAAAAGCCACAAACCCAAACAACTCCATGCAGTAAACAAACACCCTCCTTTCCTGCTCTCTCAGTAGCATTGTCCTTAGCTTCTGGGAGGGAGTCTTCTGGCTTTTGTTACCCCTGCAGAGATGTTGAATTTTCACATGCTGTACTTAATACCACAGAGTAGCTTTTCTACTGTGACATTTTGAAACTGTTCTGCATGCTCAGGAACCAAATGCTGCCTGTCCCCTTATGAATTCCCTCACTAGTTACCCCGTGAAGCTGCCTTTGACAGTGTCTAAAGCTTAGTTTCAGTATCTCATCCCAGTACGGCAGGTACCCAGTCCAGACCGACATTAGAGGTACAGTGGATGATGTACAACACAGCTGTTGTACCTCATCCCTCTATGGCCTTTCCCATCTTCCTCTGTAGCACTGTTGGTGTAGCCACACTGATGGCAATAATACAGCCCTACTGTCATCGTTTTTCTTTTCTATGCCTAAACTCACTGGGATTTTATGTTACTTATGGCAGGCTGCTGATCTGACTTGACTTTAAGCTTTAGCATACAGCACTGTTTCTCTGTCAGCTGAGCCTGCTCTATCTCTCTGTACTTTACCCCAGCATTTCTCATCCTCCTACCAAATTTAAGGTGCATATTATGTCAACATCCTCTTTTAAAGACAAGCATTGAGTGCTGCGTTTTACTACTTGGGTTTCTGATATTAGTGCAGAAATACGTATACCATGTTTGGGTTTTATTTTCCTCCATTCACATGCTACTTAAGTAGCACTCCATTTGGTTCCACTCTTACCTTCTGTTTCCTACCTAACTACTGCTAAGGGACAAAAAAGGGCTTCTAGAGAGGGCAGAGGAGTTACTGCCTGAATTTTGTTTTCGGAACTTCTGGATTCACTGAGCCAAGGATGCAGCAATAGACCTTGACCACAGGGTCCCCTCCTCCCCTTCCTAGGAACCTGCCCAAATACCTTGTGATACTCTCCATCACCTCAACACCCAACAAGCAAATCACCAGGTAGTCTGGCCCTGAATAACAGCACCAGCTTTTAATATATTCCTTATAATGTAATGCTTCCCCCTATTTGAAAAGGCCTGGGATATTTGTAGTGTAATGGGACATGTTACTAGGAGAAGGATTCACTATTACACTCAATTTCCTCACCACCATATCACCGCCCTCCTGCTATTAGACTAGTCTGCTACTTTAGAGCTAGGACTGCCATCCTGAGGCCCTGACACACTCCTCAGTGAGCTTCTCTGGCTTATTTCCCTTCCCTCAGCAACATCAGCACTGCTCAGCTGAAAGCAAACCTGCCCTCTAACAGTGGTATAAGGAAACCCCCTCATTCCCCTGCTTTCCTTCAGTTCAGCCATTCTCAACTCAGAAGAGCTTTGGCTCTGAGAGCCCTGAACCATTCTCAGATGCAAAGACATGCCACATTTTGAAAACTCAGAGCAGGAAATTGAGAACTTATTTCTCCATCAGCGGCCTTCTGCCTGCATTTTGAGAGGACCATTCCTAGTTCAGTCTGCATCTACATGATCCTTTCAACTACATTTTACAGGTTGCATTGAGAATATTAGGGAATGTCAATGGGAACTTACTGGTCTCTGACCATGCAACATATCTGGATTCAACTGGCTTTCTAGTTGGGTTATGTCTGTGAGATGCAGAACCACCTGAACCTCATACACTGGGAAGAAGGATATCGAAGACAGCTGAACTGAGAGGTTATCCAGGTTTGCTTAATAAAGCAACCCAGCTAGAGGCAGGCATCACATTACCCACACCTGGAAAACTACAATGTAGATAGATAGTTCATCTCGCTTGGGGCCACAGAAAGATTCACCACCACCATGTTTATTCCCTTGAGCAATATTCACTGACTCAAATCTGAACAAGATTCTCATCCCTTAATACAAAGCTCTTTCACCCCCACCAGCCTCCTCTCCTTTTCCTGCACCAAGACATGTGACTTCAGTGACAGTGTTTTACTCAGATGAACATACTCAGGGAAGATTTCTCACTGTTTCAGTTAAACTGGAAAGCACAAACATGGAAGAAATTAAATATCTCTACTTTTGCCTGGCAGCTGATACTCCTAAATCCCCAATGACACCCTATGTTGAATCTTTCACAAAAACTTTAGTGGCATTCCATCACTGTGAACAACTCTAAAAATATACAACCACACATCTTCCACAAGCAATTCAGAAGAGCAACGTACAGAAAAAGATGAGCTGCTATGAGAGAAGCCACAGCCCCTTCCCTAGCATCAGCATTTCAGAGAATACGCATAGGAACTGGACTTCATTTCACCATCACCATGCTTCCTTCTCCACAACCCCTGCGCTGCAGTTGTGCTGTCATTAAGGAAGGATTTCAGGTCTATTGTATGTACTTTTGGGGCACAGGGGGAAGCCCATGTATAAGGACCAGGAAATTAAATGTAAAGGAAGTTTTGAAAACCGTTCTTAGTGACATTACTGAAGAACCAAATTATTCATCTTACTGAGAGCAGAAAAAGATGCTGTCACAGGTTAACTGCTTGGATAAGAATCTTTCCAGTCTGCACTAGCTACACCAAACTTGGGCTTTTCGAAATATGAAAGAGGTCTTACTCTTTGATTGATGTTACATGAAGTGATTACTGATCTACTTTATATCTAAATTGTTTAGAATTTTTTTTTATTATTTCTCCAAGACTCTTGTCTGCCTACCTGATAAAAAAAGTTTGCCAGTTGTTAGAGTTCTTTCCTTCATTTCTGATATTCAATAATGTCCCTCCAGGTATCAGCAGATATATGTTTAGTGATAGAGAAGTTTCTTTATTGATTTATCCAGACCTCTGATCCAATGAGCCATTTATCACTGCCATATGAATGGTCACAAATACATTTAACATGATACGTTAAACACAAAGGCTATAAAAGGATTAAACCACATTTTCCAAGGGGCTTCTGTTCCACCTACTAAAATGCGAGAGTATAGTCTACACCTGTCAAACAACCATAGTAGAGTTGTATTTACACTTTTCCACATATGAAGAAGTCACAGTACCATAATTTAATTTGTTTTGTTGTTGTTTGTCTGTTTTTAAATCAAATGGATCAAAGTGTCTTGGTAACTTCAAATGTTGACCTCAACCCATTTTTTCTGAAGTCTCCTCCCTTCCAAACCCTCCCCAGTTGCTGTGATACAGCTTGGAATGCCTAGGAACGTATTATTGTCCAATTTTCAGTTTCCTAAGTTACATTTATTTGTAGCAGAGATACAAACCATTGGATTTTAAAGATTTCTCTTGCCATCTCTACAAAAGCAGAAAATGGACTACAACTTGCTCTCTGCCCATGATTTATTACATACTTGTAAGCAAGAATGTTTTCTGCTGGATCCTAAAATTTAATTTTAAGAAGTTTCTATGCAGACCAGTCCTGGGGTTTGCCACTTAACTACATGTCTAAACATAACACAGATTACCTCCTTCATGGGCAAACATCATAAAAAGTATAACAGAAGTCAAAATAAACTCAACTGAAGACTTCCCAGGTATATTGTCACAATTTTCTTATGAGAAACAAATGCACTTTAATAAATTTACTTTTTTTTTAATGTTATGCAGATGTTCGGCCAATGTCAACAAGTTCAATGCTGCATGAAGGCACTCTACAACAGAGTACAGCACAGCTCCTTGTTTTGTCAGACCAGTAAGAAACATTGCCAGATGCCACAACAATCTTCCTTGCACATAGTGCATTCCCCAGTACTCCTACTGCAGCATGACCAGATGTTTAATTAAACACAAGATGACTGTTCCCAGTCAGTAGCTTGCTTGAAGTTAACACTTTGGTTTCAGACCTGAGAAAAGGTTTGGGTCTTGAAAAGATTGTTTGCTTTTCACCACTTTTTCATTTGCTCTAATAAGAACTATTACATTTCCTTCCTAGCCTCACTTATCACAGCCTTACTGATGTTAGTGTAACTGTGACAGCCTTCTTTGAAAACCTACTGAAAGTTATAAGCTCTCTTCTGCAGTTTCCCAATCCAATAATAATGGTGTGTTTAAGATATAGAGAATGCATACTGGCTAATCCCAGAAGCATAAGCAGTGCTTCAGGGGGATTTTTTTTTTTAAAGACTGCTTATGAATTTTCATTTCATAGTAGCAATTTCTTTGTAACACTTCCTGAAAATTAGAAGAATTTTATAAAGTTTCATTCAGCTTATTACAATTATTAAATAATTGAATACATGCCCACAGACCACATCACCTGCTGCAAGTTAACATACATCCACAAAAACAAGTATTTGGGTTTACCACACACCATTGCATTAAATGGAAACTATCAGACCCTAAGTAGTTTGGAGGAAGCCCTTCACCATTGACAGAAAATTATCTGACACTAGCCTAATTAAAAAAAATGTGCAAGAAAACAGGGAAGATGAAGTGGAGAAAACCTTAAAGTGGAAGGGTTTGTTTGGCTTATGCCACATAAAATAAGTTATTTTGAATAGTCAATGCACAGCTACAAGTATACTAGGTGTGCCAAATTATAGTCTAAAGCTTTATCAGTTTCAAATATTCATTGCCCTTAAAATGTCCTAAAGATCACTCTGCAGTAATCCAAACACACACATCTCAGATGTACTAGTCACACTAGTATGCTTCGTATTTAACATATAATCAGACATTTCCCTCTTAGTTCCCAATAACAGTTTCTGTCTTTTAGTTTAAAATACCAATGTATATCACACCTTAAAATTCAAGCTCCCAGATGTTGCAGACAGAAAACTCAATTGCGATGTGCCACCATCCCTAAGCTTCTGCCTTTTTTTTTTTGATGGACAGGTATTACATATTTTAGTTCAGCAGAGCGATCTCTTACCCAAGAAGAGTCAAATGCAGATCATACAGAACAGCCTATCAAAAAAGTTTCAACAGTCTATAGCCCCAACAACAAAAATAAATCACTAGTTGCAAAGGTGTATATTTGTTGTCCCAAATCTAGCTTCTTTACCCAGTGTGCAAAGAGTCAAAGCACACCGAGGGTTGAGGTAGTTCTTTATTACAGATTTGAGCAAAACTGGGAGCTAGGTGATATTCCACAAAGTTAGCTCTGCTCTGTACACAAACTACAGTTTATTAATCCCTTTAAATGATTAACAGAAACCCATAGAAGTTTATATTTATTATTTAGTGATTAATACTCCATTGGTTATTGGCTAGTGTGTAAATCAGCATGCACATTCCTTGTGCGGGGGAAGGGGTTGAGTCTTCTTGGTCTGTAATTGAGTTAATGGTCATGATCTCCTCCTATTGCTTTTACCTTTCACCCAGTTTTGCTATTTGGCTAATGCTAATTCCTCCTGGCACTCTTTTAATCTGGTGGCCTTCACTCAAACAGGATGTTCTTCATTAGTTCCTTCTTGTCTTATAGGGTTTAGCAGTTGAAAGAGAATCATCATATCTAAGCCAAGTGTCTAAAATCAGTAATTATTTACACTATTATTGTTTGATCAATTTTCCAGACTTTTCAGGCATCATATAAATATGAACAATAATGGAGTTCGGAGACATAAATGCTACTTTTTAAAAAGCTCGATGTCTCACAGCATTTGGAAAGGGAAGCAGTGGGAAAGCTCAGGAAATTTTATTAATTGCTGCTAGCTGGGCTACTGTAACACACAGAAACTCTCACTATGTGCTAGACACCATTTAGAAATATAAAACTACAAAGTGCTCCATGTTTCATTATAAGTTATCAAAAGGTAGATATAGACAATAATAAAGCTACAGCAATACTCCATCCAAGAAGGATCATCAAGAAGGATCTTTAAATCTTCATATTTAACCCAAAGATGTTGTTTCCTGACCACTTATGCCCACAATCCTCCTCACTGCATATAGCAACACCTGATTCCAAACACACCCATTCTTGTCTAAAGTGATCATGGAAGCATCTAAGAGCAAGCTGCTGTCTTGCAGGAGCTGATGTTCAACTATGGGTAGAGAAAAATTAGAGTGGAATCCCTGGAAATACTTTGAAGTGGCAATTCAGGAAGATGGCAAAGGAATATTTCCAAAAGGCAAAGGTTTTGCTGACAGCATTCTGAAAGACATGTTTTCTAAAATTAATTCACTAACTGATGTACATCATCCCTTCTCTGTCCTTTCAGTCAGGTTTGTGGGATAACAAGACACAGGAACTAACATAGTAAGCAATCAAGCCCCTCTATAGCAGTCAAGCATTACAAGAGATCCTTGTAGGTCTTAAAAACCACTGAGTTTGGCAGGAGGTGGTTCAGCAGAGGCTGCAGAGCATACTTCAGCACCTCAGATTGCTAAGGAGCAGACTGAACTGAAGAGGGCTGCAGGAGTGGCTTGTGCAATTCAAACCACACTTCGGCATCTCAGTCAGCACTCCAGCATCGGGCTCATATCATGCACCACACACACAAAAGAAACCCCAGTTCAGGATGAGATCGTGCAGTAGAAACATCTGGAAGTTTCCACACAATTCAGGAGCCACACTGTCCGTGAGGTTTTGAGGGTTGGCTTTTTCTTTAACATTCTCTTCACTTACCAGTGTTTGCTATTACCAGCTGGCAGAGAGTTCACTCTCACCGCCCTGGTACAGGACTTAGAAGCAGAAGACCAAGCGCTTAAAGGCTTTGCACAGCCTATTGCAACAGAGCTAGCAATTCTGGTAAACAAGTCTGAGAAGACTTAAGATTACACTGTTAGATAAGACCGGGTGCAAACTTTCAGCTCAGCCTTCAGATATTAAGATCTGATTTTCTTTGCAAAATTTGTTGCCACAAAGTTCCTGCAGCAACCAAGTATTACATCCAAACAACTTTGATTCTCACCTCAAGATCAGGCTAGGAGATATGCATGTAATAATATACATTGGCACAACTAACTGGTATCTTCCAGATCAGATGCAATAGAATATATTAGAGGGTGACTAGGATTCCAAATATCTAGTATGAGAGGCTTTTGTAGAGAATATAAATTAGCAATGATGATCCATTAACATATCCCATTAATTTCCAGTATTGTTTAAAAGTCTCCTAAGATACCACACAGTACAGAATCCCTTATTATAAAGGACTGTTTTGGAAAATTATCCAGCACTGTGTAACAGCCAAAGCCACTGAACAGAAAGCAACAACAACAAAAAAAATCCAGACTAATTTATACGCTTCCACTCTACCCTCCCCTTCCTGTTCAAGCCCCCTAGACCCACTGATCTCCAGAAATGCTATTTCAAATCAGTTCAAGGTGCTAACAGAGGCATGAGGAGGCAAAGGATCAGTCCAATAAAGACTTTGCATATTTGCCTCTTGGCCTCTGGCATTTGGTAATGAGCACTGCTTGGTCAGCAAGTACCTATCCCACACAAATACATCCTCACAGGGTTTAGGGATTTTTTTTGCCGCAGTAAAAACTATCAAGCAAAGAAACCTCTGCCTTTTCAGGTGAATTTCTTGCCAAACATACTGGCGCAGAGACCTGGGCTATGAAGCAGTACACAGCCTTTGCTCACAGCCACCCTTCTCTGAGCTTGTGGGTGCTCTGTCCCAGCCTGCATCTCTCCTCCTCTCATCCTTTGTGACCAATAGTTTCACTGTTTCTGGCCAGAGTTTTAAAGTGTTGACAGGTTGAACAGACCCCTTAAGATATCTACAAGTACCCACTCTGTTGCTGCAAACAAGTATTTGGCCGACTGGTTTCCTGACTATCTTCGTGGCTTAGGCTTAAGAAGCACAGTAGCATTTTGTCACTAAAACCAAGGTAAAGACTGAATTTAAAAATAATAAATAAAAAACCCACACACCACTTCAGACCCTGAACTTTAAGTACTGTTCATCATTTTCAACACTTTTCCCACCTGTAAGTCATAAATCACATGCTGGTAGGTACTGCAAGAGAACTACTTTTAGATTTTACAGACTATTTCATTCCTGCCTATGTGGATAAAGACACTTGAAATAGTGAAGAGAAAAACACATGTTTTGCGAAACACGCACCAAAACCTCATTTGTTATCTCACAAAATAGCAGGTATGAGGTGAATCTTACACATGGATTTACATAAGGAGTTATGAGCATCAGAAGTCCTCTGCCTCCTCGGTATTCTAGCACTGCTGCATTGTCTGAAGACGGAAATACTACCACTTCAAGATAATAGCAGATAATAATATTGACATTTTAGTGCAGTAAACAAATTTCAGCTGGACAATGTGGTTAGCATGCATTAATCATCCTCCTTTAAACCGTTGATTCACCAGATTGTTCCTAAATAGCTTAAATAACTGGATACATGAATACTTTTTGTTAATGCTAGAAACAGGGTGGTTATCACTGAATTCTCCTTTCCATAAAGCCAGTCTATAAAAGGGAAGGCATACACTTCATGTAACAAGCTGTTGCTATGAAACAGAAGCTGCCTGATTTTTACATGTAATCCTGTGAACACTCTCAGCTGGCATGACAGGACAACAGTAACTGCGCTATCCCAGACCAAAGACTTGGATCTGGTTTGCATTGTTTTGGAGCTTGCCCTTTATCTGGCAAAAATAAGCAAAACCTTGCTTGAAGGTTTGGGAAGTGTGGAGTCACTGCTCAAGGCTCCAGCGCCAGCAGGAAGCCACCACCACTTTGGTTAATTCTTAAGTGCTTGCTGAGGGTAGGGCTCCTCTCCAGAAACATCCAAGCAAGAGAGCTGGAGGTGGCTGGAATCAAACAGGAACCGTTTTCAGGAAATCAGCTGTTTGGGTGATGAACAAAGAGATCCAGGCAGGGCTAGTTAATGATCCAGGAAATACAGAAATAGATAAACCTACAGACAGGGTAGGCTGCCATGATTGCTTTACCTTCCTCCATTTCTATAGACCCTTGCAGATACACAAAACCACTAGCTCTGGCAAAAACACAACTGTCTGCAGCTTCATTAAGAGAGCTGTGAGCAGATTTGTTCCCATTTCTCATGAATTCAGGTTTTCCTTCTGATTTATCCCTCCAAGATCATTTGCACAGCCACAGATAGCAGCAGGTACACTTCCACAGAGGAGATGGACGGAGTTCACCCAGGCAGGCAGGGTTCCTCCTGCTGAAGTGGAGAGAGAAGCAGTCTTGGGGAGCGAATGGGAAAGTGGAGAGGAGCCTGCAGCTGCGCCTCTCCAGCCCACCTCTTTACCACTACTAGCATTGCTTTGGCTGTTCAGAGAGCTATCTTAACCCAGCTCAGAGAGGATACCTTCTCAGGAAGTGTCTGTGAAAACAAATCTTGGTGCAGACCCTCCCTGAAAGCACAGCCATGCAAACAGTTGAACTGACCCACTGGTGGAAGCAGCAACCTTTTAGAGGAGCAGGGATTTTTAGGGAAGCAGGACCTGTGAACTGAGAGCTGTCACCAGTGGAAGAGCAACACAGAACCTCCGTCTGGCAAATATCACACCATAACCAGGTGAGGATTTGGGGCAAGCACTATGAGGTGTGCACCGCTGCCTCCAGGGAGAGGAACGACTTCTTCCCCAACACACAAACATAACCAACAGAGCTATTAGGGTTTCCCCTCACAAACATGAAGCTGGGCAGAACCAGAGAGTTTACTCAGCTCTTGCCCTAGAAGCACAGCAAACCATTCATCTGAAAGGGAGATCAAATCCCTCTGCCCTTAGCCAGGACCACTGAGGGTGTCATGTTCCATCTCTCAGGAGAGGGATTTCTGCAGGCAGAGCAATTATCTCACCCGTTAACTGAAACTGCACAGTATGATTGAAGAGGAATAGTCCTGTTCACCTCAGCTAGAGAAATAAAGCATCCACAGTTTCAAAGGTGCTCAATGCAGAATATACTACAACAGGTGGGATTTAACAACCAGGATTTACAGTACCACATACTGTTTTGCTCATCTCTTTCATATCCTGGTGGAAGGACAAGTTTTATTTCAAAGAACAGGTGTTAAGATCTTGCCTTTTCCACCACAGATGTGAAGCACTCAGACTACTGTTATGTTCCATGAAGCCAGTGTCTGACTGGAGACGTGCATGTCACAAGCCACTTCCTCTGCACAGATACACATGGACTTCCAGTAAAGGAATGATACAATATTACCAAAAAAGAAAATTAACAGCTTTATCATCTGCCCTGATTAAGGAAAAAACTTTAAACTAGTTAAAACACTATCATTCAGTCCGGTTATCTTCCACTTGACTTGATTCATACCATCATTCAACACTGACTCACTGCCCAGCCTCACAGAGCAGAGTCTCTTAACACTGACCAAGACTCCCACCTAGAGTGGTGATGACAACAGCACACAGTCCTTATGGGCTAAAAAGGCCGGTTTTGACCAATGCCTGAAGAAGGAAGGTCTGGAGTGATGTGCAGATCTAATACAGATCCAGCCACCACCACCACACCTATATGTGATCCCTTTCGCAATTCATCATTCATTTCCTTTCAACAGGAAAGTTTCCATTTGCCCTGCAGTATCTTTTAAATAATTTATAGTATACACTTTTGCATGCAGTTGCTTTAATGCTTTATTTCCATAGCTGTTTATATTCTGCCTCAAGTATATTCATTGCCGATTTAAATAAAAGCTTAGCTTTAAGCAGTTAAGTAGTCCCAACAGCATTTACCACAACAGCTTGCAGGTCTACGTGGACATTTTGGCAATGGTACCAAATGCATTTTGTCATAGCAAGAATAAGCTCACACTAGTTTTACTAAACAAGTATTAGTAACATCAGCCACAATGATGAAAACCTGGCAAATAATCAAGTTTTGTACTTAATACCATATTGGATCATTTAACAAGCAAAATGTTTCCATAAAAGAAGAAAGAATTAGACTTGCTTTATGAAGTAGTAACAAAATATTTTTCATTGTCACTTGTCTCTCCTTAACTTCAATCTTTAAACTAATGGGACAGTGAATTCAGAAAAATCAATGACTGTACATTGTATGGAATAAATAAATATCTAAGAACCACTGGAAAGGAATTCATTACTGCTTGTGGAGCAGTATACTTTATATGTCCTTTATCTTCAGCTGCACTAACAATCTAGAAATTTGCATATAAAGATTCAGTCAAATCACTCTTTGCAAATCATAAACAATCTATTAAGGTCATGGCTGCAGGACCAATATTTTTGAGGTAATAACTAAAATATTGATGATATTATTATTTACACTAACAACACTTGCAAAACATAACCAAGCACATCCGTTCTCAGAAAGTGAGACCTGAGAAAGAACACTTCTTTATAGCAAGCATGTTTGCAGCTATATTTTCAGGTGCCTTTTCTTCTTGGTTAGCCTTCTAGCCAAACATCTCAGCACAGCCTAGGCTATTCAACTCACACTCCTCAAGTCCTGCTGATCCTTGATTGCTCTACCTACTCATCGTTACTGGGAGCAAGACCCTAGAAAGGAGGCACATTAAAACCAACTGTTTTGTCTTCTTTATCTTCCATTTAAGTCAAAACTCAACATTTAGTGCAGCCTAAGAGTAGTAACCCAGAGGGCCAGCCATCAGAGCAAAGTAGAGGGGATGGACTGGAAGCCATGGTCTTACCCACTGAGTCTCCACTCTGAGGGGGAGGGTGGGGGAGTGGGGTCACACTGTCCAGTGTTATCAGTTTAATATACTGTGCAATGCTATTAACCACTGAATAATCATGTTATTTTAAGAGTGCTACAGAAAGCTTCTTCTTAGTATTGGGGAACCATTACACCTCTTAAAAATCAAAATGGAAACAGAATATTCTCAAGTTTTGAACCAGCCAAGATGAAAATCAGTTTTGCTACAGCTGAACCAAACTGGAAGAGGAAGTGTTCTCCTTCCAATTGATATAATCTCAATTTATGAAATTAACAACCTCCTGTTTGTCAGAAGGAAAGAGTTACACCCATATCAATGCCTCCTGTTTGTTTTGCCAGTGAGACCCTTTGAAGTGCTGTTATATATCAAATCGCTTCACAAAAATGCACACCAGGAAGAGAGTATTTTTCCATTCAACGTTAACATTTTCTAAAATATAATTATATGCATGCAGTGGTCATCTGTAAAAGACACTTTGAAAACTGTGGAGGATTCTGCAGATGAGGCATGGAATTACTGGTGTGAAAATGTGTACTCTGGGTCACCTACCCTTAACCTCCAGAAATTAACAAACTGAAATCTAGAGAAACAGCAGCACTTACAGCTCTAATTCATCAACAGTGCATGATGCCAGAAACTAATAACTAATCAGTTTCCAATTAAAGTGTTTACATCCTTTCTGAAGAAAACAACTGCAATATTTTATCTTGTTTTAGCAGAAGTAACCATTAAGAAGATATACTAGCAGGCATTGTAGTTAACATTGATGTAAATTCAATGACAGATTTTAATGTCAGGTTACAAAAATACAACCACCAAAGACAATGCCCACAAGGCATCATATATGTGTGATTTAAACTGCTATGCTCTGATTGCAGAGCTTATTAGCTACAGAGGTCAAAACATACTAGAGTTTCCATATTATATATTAACAAACTAGTCAGTTATCTTTTTCATAGAATCATACAATTATTCAGGTTGGAAAAGACCCTTGGGATCATCAAGCCCAACCATCAACCCTACTCTACAAGTTCTCCCCTAAACCATA
>JAVSBS010014733.1:0-27862 GCA_033124195.1 Coracias cyanogaster | reverse complement strand
ATTCAGGTTGGAAAAGACCCTTGGGATCATCAAGCCCAACCATCAACCCTACTCTACAAGTTCTCCCCTAAACCATATCGCCCAACACTGCATCTGAACAACCCTTAAACACATCCAGTGATGGTGACTCAACCACCTCCTCAGGCAGCCTATTCCAGTATCTGACTACTCTTTCTGTGAAAATTTTTTTCCTAATGTCCAGTCTAAACCTACCCTGTTTTAGACTCCTAGGCTAAACTGCAGCCACTTATAAATCCAGTGGGTAACATCTTCAATGATTTTGAGTGAAAAAACTACAACAGAAAAAAGGTGATACTGGAATTGAACACGTTGTTCTAACAAGGCTAGCTTCTCCAGAGCCTAGTCAGGTGTGCTCAGTAAAGCAGGTTGAGCTTCAGGGAGAATGACTGCACATCTTACCATTCACCAAGTGATGCACAGTGGTAGCCATGCCTACACACACCAGAAGCACTTGCTTTTAGTGGATTGTAATTCCCACTGGATTGGTAGGACACCACAGACATGTAGCACACTCCCTTGCAAATAAAAGATTCAATATGGCAACGCTTAGCTAGTTGCCAGCCAGATTCCTACCCTGACCTAGCCCAGTATGAAACTAGCAGTATACAAAGAGATAAATAAGAATCATAGGTTCATAAACTATACAGATTTATTTCTGCTTCTACCCCATTCTGCAACTCAGGCAGGGAAACAATCACTCCCATGCAAATAGTCACTTAGAAAAGATCTTCCCAAAGGACTCTTAGCACTTTCCAATTAATTGTTCTGTCCTGAGCCCCTTACAGGCACATTCCCCTTGAGCCAAACAGTGGAACTCAGCTGTGCTATTATTTCTTTTCTCCTGTGCAGTCTCTTGACAGAAAGCACAATGGAGTTGCTACGCCTTCAGTATATCTAAATGGGAATACCCCAAGGCCTGAAAAATTTTGTTGTCCACTTGCCTAAGTATGCTTATGCCTTGGCTGGTGATGGCCACAAGCTTTTTATCCTAGAACAACTGTCTTTTAAATTTATGGAAGATTTTCCTGTCTTTCCTCTTCCCGCCTCAGATTGCACACCACTTCTTATTTTTAAAAGGTTTATTTTCCCTTCTCTCTCTATATATATCAAAGTAAGTACCACAAATTTGCCACACCCCTCCCCATATAAACTGTCTTCAAATCGGAATGACACTTTGATTAAGTTCCTGTAAAAACAAGAAAAAATTCCTTCTGATGACTTGTAAGAAGAAGTGATTCTCCTAGAGCCCTAGGAGAGCACATTCACTTCTTGGGAGCAAATAGTATGACTAGTACTAAAGGATGGTGGTGAGGGGTAAATAGTAAGATTTCAGCCAAATCTCAGTTTGAGCAAATGAAAAAGCTTTTTCAACAAAATCCTGAACTGAACATCTATGTGCTTCCCTGTACAAATATTTATTCTCTTAACAAGTCAAATGCATATTTGGATTTGTTTCAAAATAAAAAAACATATTTATCTTTTAAATGACAGATTTCTCAGCCTCCAGTTTCTCTGACATTGCAAAAAGTATTTTAACAAAATTCACATTTTCATACAACCCCCCCCCAAGTCTGGTTACAGCAATGGTTTTGACCATTAGTTCATACCCTGAAGCGCTGCAAGATTTCAGGGACAAAAGTAATCTCCTGGTTCTGTATCTGCACATTGTTTAGATCAGTGAGGTGCTACTCCAATATAAAAAAAAAATCATGTGGGACATAGTAACACAAATAATAGACAACAATGATAATATACACCTTCCCAAGCAGGAAGCAGTAGGTGTAAAATAAGATGTGCTAACCTATAGAGGAGTCTGGTGACTTTAGTCACGTAACCCAGAACTCCATTAGATAATGTCTACACAGAAAGCAGTGAAATAGCTCTGTCATGGTGCTGACATCCTGCTCATACACCTCAGGCACACTGCAGAACAGCAAGAGCATCTTTGTCATGAGGTGATGATCCAGTCTTAGAGCAGTAATGTATTTAGCCTCAGAAAAGTGGTGTGATTGGCCACAAGTTCAGAAGTACTCCAGCAATGCGGTGAGCTGAGCAGCTATGTCACCCTCTCCAGAGTGATTTGTCAAACGCATTTAGCTGTGGGGAAGCAAGTGGTAATGACATCACTCAGTAGCCAACTCATACCACTCAAATGGCATTACAGCACTGGAAGCCAATATCATATTGGACCTCCATCAGCGGGCAAGAGGAGCTTCAGAAGCATTTGCTGCCATGTGAGGTGCCACTCCTAGGCCATAATCTTCATTAGCAAAAAAGTATATTTCCACCACCTGTTCACTACCATATTTTTTGTTTTCACCAAGTGATGCCTAACTGTAGAAAAGGCCCTGACATTTTACTCCAGGTCACACTCAGTAAAGGTATAAAGGCAGGTTATTACCTAGCAGTAACATTCACAAGTGCCATCCACTCAGATTCTGGTAACAGCCTGATGATCAGCTTAGTTCCCCTAACTGTTAATTTGAACTACTGCAGTTTGGTCAGACTGAGGTCCTTAAGGAAGGGCAAAGGCTGCAGCACACCTCCCTAAGATACTAAGGGCCAAATGCTGAGGTTTCATGCTGAAGAAGTCCAGTGCAAATATAATGCAAGTCTTGCTTCTATTCATTTATTCTCAGAACAGAAAATGACTTCTTGAGAAACTGCACATTCAATTACCATAATTCTCAACCTCAGTAGACTTGGTTTGAAACAGATATGGTTCCAACAAAAAAAAATTATTTTGCATCTTATGAGTACTGACGGACTTCTGTTGTGAACAAACTTCCTCATTAAAGAGCTTCCAGAACTGCTTTTGACCTTCACCCCATCTCCTCTCCTCCTCAGAAAACAATGATACCCACTCAAAAAAGAGGATAGCAGAGGGCCCACACTGAATTAGGTGCCCAGGCAAGACACTCACACAGCATGTGGAGACCTTTGTTCAGGCTGGTATTTTGATTAATTTTGAAGTACTCTACTCCAGACTTTTCAGACCACCTGAGAGTGATGTAACCATTACAGTATTAGCTCAACACTTTTTTTATTGCCCCCTCTAAACAAACTTCATTGCTCAGAAAACTCAGATCTGTTCTGATTTAAGATTCAACGCTCACAAAATTGAGTTCTTCTTTCTAAAGAGCCCTAGTTAACTATTGCTCAATATTTCAGATTGACATCCAAGTACATTACACAAACTCACAGACTTACACAGAGACACACCATCACCCCCATCTTAAAGCAGATTTGGTTAAGAAGTACGTTAGTACATGAAGAGCCATTTCCCTCTTAACTTAGGTAAGCAACTTAAGAGTTCTGTACTTTCAGTGATATGATTATGAAGATAAATATGCTGCTGTTCTGAGGGTTTAAGGTTCTTTTTAAACTCATTGTGTTTCTTCATTAAAAAAAAAACAACTCTTCAGCCATGGATTTCTCTACCACATACAGCTTTTTTGCAAAACTGAAAAAACCTAAAAATCATTATCTGCAGCTATGCAATAAGGAGGAGGATATTAATCAGTATTTTTCATGCTGCTGTTTGAAAGGTTTTACTACCAGCTTCATCCCATTATATCTCAAAGATATGAAGCAGTTAATTTTTTCACAATACATTCTTCGGAAGAACAATTTTAAAAAATCCTAGAAATTAGCTGTCAAAGTCTTTATTTCCTTATTTTTATGGCATTATCCAGATAAAATTGCATAACTGCAGGAAAATATGATATACAAGAGATAAAACAGGGTCAAATAGGCTTTTTTCATTAAACTTCTGCCACCATTTCCTACTGAAGAGTAGAGATTGCAGAAACTGTTTCTGATTAACAAAGTCCAGGTCTGGCACTGTTCAGTATTTTTATGAATAATGCTGGCAGCTACAAAAGCTCCGAAGAGAAATGAGACATGGTAGAGGATGAGCAATTCAGCACAAATCTCAATATGATTCTTTGTCAGAAAAGATCAAATGCAATTCTCAGATGTATAGAAAGGAATTAGGAAGTGAGAACACAATTTTTCTCCCCAAGTATGGTATTAGCTACACAGATGTAGGATTAACTGAGAGTTCCAATAACCCGTTTCTTTTAAAGGACACCAAAAACTTAGAGACAATGCCGAGAATTACAATACTATCTCAAGGTTATATGAAAACTCAGTGAGGATAAGGAGCTCTCTGTTTAGCAGATGAAAGGAAATGGACAGGTTACTTGACTATGTCATCTGAAAGATAAAAGAAAAGAAATTTCTGCTTGAGGTGATTTTATGTTCTTAGGGGTTTTTTTTTTTCCCAAGGAGAGAAAAGCACAAAAAGAACTTCCATCTGGGACTTGAAACCAAAACACACTGAAATCTGAGACTAGGTACAGATTTTTTAATCACAGAGGGAGTTAACGACTAAAATTAACAGCCAAGGAAATGGTAGTCTGCCTTTTAATGTCTTTACATCCAGACAGGATACCTTCTCAGAAGGTGTCCACAAGACAAATGCAAACGATGGGGTTCGGCACAGAGCTAATAGGAGGGTTACACTCCAGCTCTTACTCCCAAGGTCAGACTATGCAAACATAAGCACTGTTTATCCTTAACTCTACAAATTTGTTCATCCAGCCAAGTGCAAAATCTGAGTGCTGTAGCTGTAAGTGCTTTGGATGGGATTTATGTTCCCTAAATCAAGTACTCTACAAAAGTTTGTTGTCCACCCTAAACAAGCCACTAGCTCCTCACAGCAGAGGCATTTCTAGAAGTGACCTTTTGCAGTATGACTGACTGACTGTTTGTCCCTCTCCCTCCACTAGGTAAGAAGGGAGGCCCAAAAGCTACACAACGTTTGGGTGGCTGAAGGTAAAGAAGATGAATCCAAACTTTCATGACATTGTTAAAGACAAAAGCATAAATCGGTTACTCAGATGCTGGGAATGAAGTCTCAGCCTCTCTTGAGTCAAGGGGAGGTTTGCCTTTGACTTCAGTGACTCTAGGACTTTGTCCCTGTTATGAATTACTTGTATGGCAGTCACACCTACTAGTCTTTTAATGCCCAGGATCCACCAGAGCTAGCTGTTCCTCAGAGTGAAAAGGCAGGGCTCTGCTCCAGGGAGTTCAGAGTCCAAAACAAGAATTAACAGAGAGATATGTCAGAATGTTGGGGAGCAAAGGGAAACAACCACACAGTATTTGTCAGAACTGATTGCTAATGTGCTAGTCACAGTACTCATCAAACAGAACCAGCATTACTCCAAAGACATCCTCTGTGAAAACAACTGAACGGAAGACAATGAGATTCCTCAGAGATACACAGAGCATCTCTCCCAAACGTGGGTGGTAAATTCACCTTACATGCCATTACCCATTAAAGCAAAAAATAGTATTTCACCATCATGTAATTTGAATTTCTTTTTCAAGGACAGATTTAAATATTTAACACATGCAGCAGAGCACAGTTGAACTGAAGTGCTTCCTTATGAAGAAAATTCACAGCAGTAACCCATAGTAATGTTGCAAGGTGACAGCTCCATTTTCTGATGGGCTACCACCAGAGCCCAGATTTCCAGCCTGACAGACAATGTGTTTTGTAAACTATCCCCTTCCTAAAATAAAATAAAAATCCAACAAGAGAAGCCTTTTTATTTCCCCCTCTTGCTGTTTCCTACCTTAAAGAACTCATTTCTATAAGAACTCATGAAGCTAAATGTAACACTCAAAATTTTAAATATGCCTTTACATATGTAAAAATAGCTAGTAAATAAATATTTTTTCCTCTAAAATAATCTCACAAGTTTATTTGCTACTGAAGTAGTCTCTGAACAAAAGCCAAAGTAGTATTTTGGAAAGTCTAGACAGCTGTGCATGACGCAGTTTTCCAGAAATTTACTCTGAACACTCAAGAGAAAAGCCTAGTAATTAGAAAAAGAGGACCAAACCACTGAAGAACAAGAAATTAAGAGACTTAAGTGACACAGCAGGAAAAACAGATAGATAATACATATGCATCAGCAATTATCTGTGATTTAAAACTAAATAAGAAGTGCGTTTTACGTGGTCATTAGAGAGAATTTTAAAGGACAGATACAGAGCATTACAAGTTTGAAAAAGGACATGCTTGGTGATTTCTTCAGACCAAAGGGAGACAAGTGAAGCAAGGTCTAAAACTTGAAAGTTATTTTCTGTTAAGCCCAGTTCTGTTAACAGTCATAGCATGTCTGGTTTCAGGGCAAACTCTGCACTCATATTGGGGAAGGCTCTTCTGATTCTAGTCCCTGTGCTTTGGGCTACAGCTACAACTGAAAAAACCAAAAGCCAAAACAAAAATCAACTCACAATAACATACACATAAAAATCTACTCTTTGAGTCCTTTCAAGCTACAAATGTATTTTGTGATTTCAAAAAATGACAAATTGACATTGAACTGGTGATCTCTCACCTTTTAAGAGGCAGGAAAAAAATAAACAATACAGTAAATGTTGAAATACTAACAAGTCTGAGATTAGAAAAATTACCTTCTAACCAATGTTTATCAAAACCTGCTATGAAAGAAATGGAAATAGGATTAAATTGTGTTTAATTCGTACATCCAGTATTAGAGGTCTTCATAGTGCCCATTGACATTTTAATCTGAATAGTAATTTGGAAGAACAATTGCATTTTAGGTTTCTATGTGTGTATGCAACTAGTGAGGACAGGACTAAATTTTCAAGCTTCGCTATAAACTAGTCTAAAACACAGGTTTAGTTAATGGAAAAATCAGACAAGCCATAACCTGGTAATTTCACTTCCATGAAGAATACCCATCTTACCAACAATTATTTTTAAAATAAAAACAGGTGTTGATACAGCTGCAGAAAACAGTACTTCGGCATATTTTCCACTTAATCAGAGCCACTAGTACAGAGATTTGCAGATGGACAACAACTTTAAATATCTGTAAGCATTCACACCTGTTTTCTTCTGTAGAAACCATCATGAATCTAACAGTTTATGCTGCCCTTCAGGCAAGCCTTACATATATAATTGTATATATTAGGGTAGGCAAAAGCAAATGTAATCATGCTACATATAAAACTTTGAAGCCTAGAAGCAAAACTACTTTGTGGCTGTAACAAACTTTGTCCTGAAGTATCAGCTGAAGTCTCTTTGAAGACCATCCATGAGGAACTGAAAGCTGAACTCAGCTCCTTGTTCAGCCAAGGAGTGGTATGTGACCCTAAGCCCATAACACCAAACGTTAACCTCAAGTCCCTTTGACAAACTCTTCCAACACCTGACAGAGTACAGAAGCCTCATCAATCAGATCAAGGCAGGAAAATACAGGCGGGAAAGTGAAAAGTAAACATGGATCCATAAAAAATATTCAGTTTTATACATTTGCTTTTGTGGAATGCGCTATGAAAGTCCAAATTAATGCACTGTCCAACACAGAAACCTCCCTAAATTATCAGCTAACAAGCAAGTAGTCTGACTCTTGTTAGCTCTACCACGTCTGACACTTACTTAGTCCTGTGGGATCTACCAAGACTGCAGCCAAAATAAAGGTACAGTTTTGTGCTGAGCTACAAACTCTTCTCTTCCATTGCTAACTCTCTTCAGAAAAGAGGATTTTAAAAGTAACTTTTTAGAATCCTGTGCTTAAAATTTCATGGTGGAGCTACCAGTTTAAATGAAAAAATAAGACTTTTCTAAATGTCTCCCCCAACTACTTGCCAATCAAGATATGAAAGTCATACTGAGTTCACCCCTTCCCACACACCCTCAGAAAAAAGGATTCCAGAAGCTCAGTTACCACCTCAGTTATATTTCCACAGCTGAGCTACTAAAATTGTAGAATTGAAGAAAGAGCATTGCTTAAGACTTTATTTATCCAAGCACAGTTGAGAAGATTCTGATGTCTTTCAATTCACATCAGCAGAAGCAACACATTTTATACGGCCAAGACAAAGACATATAGCAAAAAGAGGTGCTATTCACAACTAGGCAGTTCCCACAGTCCTGCAGCCTGCACATATAGTATTTCTAACCACTTTGGAAGTGATACAAAGCCAGATAAATACTGACAAAAACTCAAAGTTTTCTCTGAAGGTAAGCAGGAGCCACAGCCCTGAAAAGATGTCCCAGGCTGCTCCAGAGTCATCCCACCCAGTTAACCCCTACTGCTCTGTCACCTACCCAGCTGCAAGCAAAATTCAGGCCCACCATGCTTCTTGGGTACCCTCAGTTCTTCTCTCACAGGGATATGGGTCTTTATAGTTCTGTATAATAATAGAGCACAACCTTCTTAAAAGCCCCAGGAGCCCAGCACTAAAAACCAGGCAGCCCCAACAACCTTCCTTGCAAGAGACACCAAAATTTACAACCTACTGTATTAATGTAAACCCATTTTCACCTGCAATAGGACCCAATGCTCCCTGCCATTGCAGCATCACATCAGCATGGGGAGGTTAAAGCCCAGCAGAAGAGCAGAGTAGGCAGCTGGGCATTAGTTTATCTCATTTCTTTACAGCAAACATGGCAGGATTGTTTATTTATTTGTTTTAACCTCCCTGAAGCATCAAATATAACTGAGCCTGATCCAAAGCAAACCCTTAATCACGGCTCCTATCCTGTCAGCTGGCCTGTATTGAGCTGGCCCAGCCTTCAGGGACACACATCTGAGCCAGATAGACTGCCTCGGGCTTTCAAAACCAGCTGCTCTTTACTTTGCATAGCACTGGAAACATACAGATTAAAGCAGTAGTTACCAACTCTGGTGTGAAAGCTAAAGCAGGGGAAATAGCTCCTTAAATAATGCTATAGCTTTTAAATCAGGATTCACACGACTTCTCTGTTCTAAGCACTGGACATCCCTACCCGTTGATACTTATTGCCTTTCTCTTCTTTACAACCTATTTTATTTCTCACCTGATCCTGTTGCTATGTCCAGCCCATTAAAAAAAAAAAAAAAAAAAGAATCACCTTCATTTATCTTTTCCACACAATATTACTAAAACTCTGTGATTAAGGGCTGTAGACTCGCCTTTTCACATTCTGTTTCCAGCACTGCATTAAGGAGCAATCAGGCAATCAGTAGCAGGCAGTGAGGAATGAGGAAGGTAAGATCATTAGGTAAAGACAGTAAACTCTTATCCTGGTAAAACAACAGCAGGAATAATGTGTATGACTGCAGGCTTAATTACTCCTGTGCTCTTATGGTGGGGATTTCAGGGAGAGTGAGAATACCTGGTCTCTTTGGATGTCCATAAATTCATTCCTGTAAACCCCAATTGTGCAGAAAAACTGGGTCAGCCTGGTTTTCTTCAAATGCATGAAACCAGCCTCCTGTCCTGAGGTGCTCTCTCTAGAAAAAACACCATCAAAATTCAACAGCTCTTTAGATGTTGCTTCAACCAGAAGATGGGGGACTGGGTCTAAACAGTATTTACCTCTGGAAGGCGCTCAGTGATGCAGCAGTAGCCACCACCAGATTTCATGTATGCGTATAGGCATATTCCCCTGATCGTCTCATTGCATGTTTGGCACCAAAACCTGTCAGTTTACGCAATACTGAATCCATATGAATTTAAAACGAGCTCCTTCATGACTGTCTGTGCATACCTATAATAAAAGACTTCAACATTCAAGACTTGTGAGAATGTCTGTGTCATTCATAAATTATGAGTAAGACTTCTTTAAGCCGGGGGTAATTACTACAGGTATACCGCACTATGCAGAAATGTAATATTTACATAGAAATGCCTTACTAAAATGTCAATACTATAAAGCCTACAATAACTGATTAGTTTATTTTGGATGAAAACTTTAGCAGATACGAAACAAAGCAGCTTTTTTTGACGCTGACAGAGGCAATCCAACTGTAAATTACAACTATTATTCCCATCCTGTGGTGCAAACATTACAGAGCACGATCACCTGCACAACTTCAAAGACTATCATAAAAATTAAATCTTGCAATGCAGTTCACTTTCATTCACAAGTCACTAAAAATATTTACAGCCAGAATAAATATTTTAGAAATATTTTATGTGATTATGTCCAAAATCAGGAAATTATGGCCAAAACAAGCAATAAAAAACTGTTGCTGAAGATACAAATATTTTAATTTGAAATGAATAATTACTGCAGACTTTTTTCTTACTGTGCTTTCTCGAACTACTTTGTATCTCTGTTACAAAGAGGGTATAAACCTGCCTACTCTGAATGACACTGATATGTAGAAAAAAATGAGACAGCCTGAAAAAAAAAAAAAGGCTTTCACTGAAACTGAAAGGAAATACTGGAACTTACTTTAATTTTTTCAAGCTTAATTTAGAATCTGTTTCCTTTCAGCCATTTACACATGCAAGTTTAACTTCTACATTACAGTCAAGATTACTGGAATCACAAATATAGCTGTGATTGCTGCAAGCAGTAAGATTTTTACATTTAAGATGCCATCTCATCCCAATTCTTGCTGACATTTATATACTTATAGAAATCACTGTACATAGAGATAGAGAGGGAGAGGGGAGTTGCTGTTTATTTATTGTTGTTTGCTTTTGAGGGAAAGAGAACCAACACTCTCAATTTTCTCTCCCTTTGTTCCTGGCAGTCGCAGTTCACAGACCCTGCAGAAGATCTGTTTACAGACATGGCACATACAACCCTGTGCAGCTCGGTGGAGATGTACATTTTAGGGGTCCTGCTGTTCCACAAGTATCTATCTACCCTCTTAATGTTGTCTGTTCTTGTGAGATCAGAGGCCCGCATATGTCGAAGTTTTGTATTTCTATTACACTTACTACTGGATAAAATTAAGAGGAAAAATAACAAGCCCAGCACACTTCACCAAAGGTATGGTTAAACAAATCTTTAGCAATGAAATCATACAAACAAAACCGAATGAATACACTGTTCTTGTTTAACACCTGTATCCCAGTTGCAGACAGTTCAGGAGGTTACCCACTGTTTTTTAATGCTAATTCTGCTGGGGACAATCCAGTGTGCACCCTTCTTAGTTAAGATGCTCCTTTTATGAATCTGATGAAAGTGACGATGGAATTCAAGTGGAGAAGCAAAGATCCTCCATGGATATTGCATGTAGACCTGGAGTTTTGTAGCCATTTTTAAGAACTCTTTTATTAGACTCACAGCATGGTTGAGGGCAAGGGACCTCTAGAGGTCATCCAGTCCAAGTCCCTGCTCAAGCATGACCACCTAAAGCTCTTTGCCCAAGACCATACACTTCCTTGCTAAGTTAATGTTGCTTTAAAAGGCCTTGCTTCTATACGACTCTTAAAAGAACCTTCTCTATCTGAGACTTTGGGGTGTAAAGTGAATCTCTGAAGTGCACATTTTATCCCTGTTTGCTTTTATCATCAGTGGGTTTCAGACATAAACTGTAATATAATCTTTCATGAACTACATAATATAGAAGTTCCTTACCTCCCCATCACCAGCTTGCACAACCTGAAGTTGGACTTCTTTAGCAATAATAAATCTCAATATAGGTATGTTGTGCTGGTTCAGCCATCATGATTTTATGCTGCCGTCAGTTGCCTGATCACACAGGCCAGCACTGAACTCAGCAACATCCCCTCAGAAGTCTTCTTTCATACAGTTCTGCCACAGGTTCCTGTGGGCCCAGCTCCTCTGCTGCCCACTGTGGTGCCAGCATCATCTGCTGGACACAATAGACAGAGATGGCTCCCTCAGTAGCCCCTCAGATGGAAGGGCACCACCCAGAAAGCTCAGCAAGATGCAACCAGCCCCAACACAAGCCACATCCGACAGCAAGCTCTTTTAACTACTCGGCTCCTGGTTAATATAGCCCTGGCCTTGCCCACCACCCCAACCACGACCACCTGGGTGAGGTCAGAGCAACAGGTGGACCAGGTTCTGCCTCTGAAACATGAAGCCAATAAGAAAACCAAAACATTCTGCTAGGTTGTGACTCAATTCACAGGTCAACTCCAACTTGGGGCCCACAACTCAGGCCCCAGCACTTCAAGGTGTTAGAGAAAAAGACTAGCTATATAATTTCTCTGGCGGTCCCTTAGTTCAAGTTATGTTGAACAGACTCTGAAAGCTGTACTGCAACATACTAACAGGTAATTAACTTGGGGACTGACGTGCCTACGTTTTCATCTGATGTCAGAGTTGGAATTTGGGTGGCAAATCGTTTGTTCACTTGGAGGGAGTTTAAAAATATATTAGCTAAATGTTTCAGCTAACATTTATGAAAAGGCACACTTCTAGATTAGCCTTGAGGACCAGATTCTGCTCTTATCTGTTCCAGTGTAAGAAGCTGTTTGGTTTGTAAAAGCTTACACTTGTACTGCTGCTCTTTTCATGCCACGCTGCACTGAGGCAAAAGCCTTCTCGCAGCTGTCATAGAAGAAAATCTCCTTTTTGCAAACAGATTCTCAACCTGGACATGAGAACGGAATTTGGCTTTAAATCTCATTAGGATGCATTTCAGCATGGAAGGTGACCAAAGTTCAGTAACACCAATTTAGATTTTACTATCCAGGGCAAACAACAAGCAGCAAGTCTTAGCCTGCTTCCTATAGGCTCTTAAAGTCTCACGTTTTCTAATAACCTAGTTTGGCTAATTACAACCAAATTTGACTGAAGGAAAGAGATTGCAAAGGTGATTGATGTCTCCTATCAGCTCTGTAAAAACAGATAGCCAGGGGTAGCTATCTTGAAATTAAATTTGCAAAAAGGCACCAAGAATACAGATTTTTCTTTTGAAAAAGTAATATGCAACAATTTTTTGAGAACAGATGGGTTTACATCTTGTAAGAACAACACAGAAACCAAACTACAAACTGCACTGCTGGGGCAGCAGTCCACTTCTGGCTCAGAAGGCAGAGCACTGTCCACTGAGTCACCAAGTGCTTCCAGTCTGCTGCCAAGTCCTCCCATCAAAACACCTTATAGTTCTGGGAACAGCATAATGACAATTGCTGTTAGAGTTGTGTGATTTAACATTATGAAGGACTAAATTCTTTGCTAGCATAATTCTGTTGATTTCAGGAGAGATGCAGCAGCAGAATTCAAATCATAATTCACAGTGTTGTCATGGAGCCCGATATTTTTATTAAAAAAAAAAAAAATTGAAAAAATGCTTGCTGTTCTTGGCTCTGTATACCTTATGAGAACAGATAAAACTCACACTCTGTATTAGTACCAGTGCCTTTGGCTGCAGGCTACAAGATCTTTATAATAACAAACTAGTCACCAGAGAGGTTTTGGTCATGGATAGGTTAAAACCACAAAACTGTAGTGTAATTACTATGGTTACCTGAGTAGAAATGGAACAGGGATTGAAAAAATGTAATTCAGAAATTACCATCCTCCACATCAGCAACAATCTACTGAGGACACTTGCATTCTTGCATTGCTTACTGGGAGCCCAGTACTCTAAACTCCTGAATTACAATGCGACATTCTCCGTCATACTCATCTTCACCATCATGTCACCAGCTGTCAGCTTCCTGAAAAAGTCCAGTTTGTGTTCACTGAAGGAATAAGGTTTTTATTATTGTTAAAAAATTTGGAGGAATGAAGTACCTTTTGGATACCTAACTCTAAATTCCAAATGGCTTTTTTGGCAGAGTTCTGACAAAGCCTACAAAGAAGGTTCTGGAAGAGGTCTCTGGAGGCCTCTATAGTTCAGCTTCCCTTACATATGGGGAAGAAGATGGACGGAAGGAGCCTTCAGACCTCAGTGAACCGTGTGCACAGGAGGACCCATGTTACATTTTTCCTTACATTGTACTACTCACTAGGACCACCTAAATGGCAATCTATGGGCCAGATGCCATCCCTCTTGCAAAAGGGATAGAGAATGGCTGTTGAAGAACTGTCACTTGCTAAAGCAACCAAATGATTTATCCTGCCTTTAGGCCCAAGCTGCCGTGTGGGTGAATGCAGGATTCAGAGTCATCACAACCTCATAAACCACATCTGGAAACAAGAGCCTACCTCTTGCAGCTACAGCAGCTGGATCACCCTGATGGCAGTGCATTGGCAGTGCACAGCACAGCTAACTCTGTGTGCTCCGTAAGTGACCTGGGTGCAGCGCAACAGGGAATTGGTGGTTTGTTTTGCATGGTTTTGCTTCTTTTCCCCTTATTAAAAATAGTGGCAGTTGAAACCCACTCTTAGTGAGAAGAGCCTTTAATCAAACAAGGGTCCCTTGCATAAGAGCTTGATGCTGCAACAAAAGATGCACAAACCAGTGAGCCATCTAATGATTTAGTTTTGGGAATTTCCACCACTGCCTACACAAACAAAGTTAAAGGTTTGTGACAGCTGCTTGTGTTTCGATTATCTCTTTCAGGATCTCAAAGTTCAAAACTGCATTCTAGAGAAGCAACTGGCAGAAGGAAATTATTTCTAACAGCCTCTCCACAGAAGAGGCCCCGTTATTATTATTAATTACTCATATTGCCATAGAATCTAATTGTCCCAGCCAAGAATAGAGGGTCACTGTGTTACATTCAATACAAACAGGCGGGCAAGGGCAGGCCTTGCCCCACAGAGCTCATTCTCTACAATCTCCCAGCCCAAGCTTGACATTAACCATTGCCAACTCTGGAAGAGGCCTGATTTAGTGCTCAACACATCCTGTGAGATTTTAACCAGTCTGAGCTCCTGAAGAATAGCAAAAGCCACACCTCACAGATTTAAATTATTTCCCACACATTTTCATTACAAAGAGCATCCCACATGCTTTAGCTCAATACAGTGAAGTGTGTCATCTAACTTTTCCCCATGCAGCAGTAGGAACAAGGGGCACTTTGTGGGGTGAGGCTATCCAGACATGATGGGCGAGGAGAGGAAAGATGCATTTTTTGCAGGGAGAGGCGGCTGGAATTTGGCCTCCGCCTTCAATGAACAACTAGATGTGGGAAAGAGCAAAGAAAAATGAAGCATTTTGACCAGATGTAGGGATTAGTAAATGCTGATATGAAAATCTCAGTCACAGCAGAGAAGAATCCTGGTTCAGAAAGGTGTAGGAAGGAGTAGGAAGACTGTTGTAAATACTGGGGTGGCAGCCAGGAGTGATCAGCTTCCAGAGTGGGAGAGAGCAGAGCAGAAAGGGCAGCTGGGAGTGAGAGATGGTGATGTACTCTGGGATCCCAGGTGCTCTGCACCATTTCATGTGTTCTGGGACCACCAGAGTATGTGGAAGAGGGACCACAAAAGGACAGTAAGGAGAAAGGGTCAGCTCCACAGGGGACAGGATGCAGGTAAAGAGCTACTGATAGTCTCTAATGTAAAGGGCTTCACCACTTGATGACAAATAATGAATTAAGAAACCAAAGAGGTTTCTGTAAGGTTTTTCATCCTCATTTTTCCTTAAGTTTTGACTGTGTTACAGTAGCAAAACTACCAGCAACACCATTCCTAAATGGCCTTACTGGTCACACTGGCACCAGTAGGAGCTACAGCCAGTGCACACAGTGGTCAGTGAGTACAGGGCAGTTGATTGCTTTGGCTTTCTGGTTGACTGGTTTTTTAAAATGGATCTTCAAAAGACAAATGATTGGCCTGGATCTGAGAAAAATCTGTGTTTTCTTTCTGATTTAGCCACAGATGTCCTGCGAAATTATGGCGGAACAGCCTATTCCTCCACAGCTTCTGTGCTTCCATTACTCATCTGTAAATTTCTCTAATTGGAATATAATCTGCGTAACAGCAAATTTCTGACAAGGTTGTCTATCTCCACTGTAAAACCACTAACCTTTTATATATATATGCCTGAAAGTCATTGTGCCAGGCATTGCAGAACCCCCAGGTACTGCTGTCATGCAATAATTTATCCTACCCTGCTGAGACCTATTGGGCAAAACAGCAGCTCATGAAACAAGCAGTATCTTAATTTTTCAGAATGTTTCTGCTTTAATGAAGTGTGGTCTGTTCTTTCACAGGGTAACAAAGAACTAGACCTGTTTACTAACAGAATTACTTATTAACATCTACAAACTCTTTTATGCTGATACTTTCATTACTACTATATACATGTGACACCTGTCAGAGACATACCAGCAGTAGTTACTCTAGTGAATTCTATTTCACCAGAGGCTCTTCCCGCAAAAGACCCTGAACAGTGTTGACGACCATTGAGGCTGGATGGAGTACCCATCCCTCTGGCAGCAGCCAAGGTCATGCAGGCTCACTCCCTGTGGCTTTTCCCCCCACATCCATCCAGTGCCAGTGCTCTGGTAAGTGCTTGACTATTCATAACACCGGCACTTATAAAGCTGCAGTTCCTTTCTTCACAGACAGCACAAAGCACTGGACTGGAAACTCCAACAAGTGTTGCTTATCAGATTTTGGACTCCTTTTCAAATGGTAGATTACTTTCTGCTAAAAAAATAAGTGATAAAAGACTTTAAATAGAGGTCTCTCACTCTTAACCAGTGAGGTTTTCTAAGGGAACAGCTGAGCTGAGAAACCTGGCAGAAGAGTCTGCCACAGGGTTTTGGGACAGAATTCAGGATCCCCTTTTCAAAATCAATTTCTGCAGAGTGGAGTAATTAACAAGTGGATCTTGGGTAACAGCAAGAAAGCAGCAACTGTCACCACCCAGCCCAGTTTCAGCTGTAGGTACCTAACTCAGGTTCTCACCAGTAAAGAAAACAGAGGCCATGTATCAAGACGAATCTTGCAAATAAGAGATCTTCACAGAATAAAAAGTGGACACAGCATGGTCTTTAACTGCAACTCTTCCCGTTATACCCAAAGAAAGGGTTATTTACAGCCAAACAAGGCTTATATCCTCATTTTAGATTGAAGTGGTTTCTCATCAGCCTAATCTGCTACAAAAAGCAAATTCAACAGCCATAAAACATAAGCATGACTCCAAATGTCTCTAACCTCAGCCCAAGGAACAGTGAGTAAAGTACTTTTAAAACCCCAAGTGCTAAAGCTATACTCAAGGCATCATTGCATTTTCTGTTCTTGAATAAATGTCGCCACACACAAGAAGACAGAAAATACTTGAAATCACAAATCATGAACCAATGTTAAACCGATCCACAGTAAAAATGTTTAAAGCCAGGAGTCTAAAAGTGTGTCCCAAAATCTACACATAGTCACTCAGACAAGTGTGATCTGGAATTTCAAAGTATGAGGGCAAAAAGAAGTCATCTAGTTTTCAGTACAAGGTTGCTCAGCCTGCTTAATAAAGCAAATCCAATGTTTTCAATGGTAACTAAAATACAGACTTCAGGGTCCAAATTTACAGGTATCTAGATTTGATAATTCAGTTCTGTTGCTTTAATATGGACTTTATTTTAGGAATAGTGAGCATCTAAAAATACATAGCATCATTGTAACTTCAAATTCAGCACATTCAGAAAAAAATGCTATCACTCAACTGTGTTGTTGCAGATTTGCTACTATTTTTACACAGCTGAGCTTAGAGCATCTTAAGCGAAACTTTTGTTATTATCAGATGGCAACCATCAGCCCTTAACTGGCAGAAAAAATAAGAACTTACCTAATGCCCAAGAAATGGAACTACCTAATGCCCCAAGTAATGCACTCCTAAGAGATGTGACATGCCTTCATCTCCCATATTGGTATACATAAACAATTATATTCTATCTAACTATTGTTTCTCTTATATATAGTTATGTATCATACACTTTATTTCAAGGAGGAGTCCTTGTTACCCTATCTTTACACTTTACTTAAAAATTTGTCAACAATGACCTAGATTTATGACTGAAATTTTATAGATTAGTAATTGATCTAGTGCACATTTTTAGCTTCCTGCAGATGGAAGATACATGTCAGCTGAAAACTCTTTCTTTCAGGTTTCTGCTGGGATCTGCATTTGGTTGTTTGGGTTTTTTTTACATTGTCCTTACACATTTGGGGCTAGCCAAGTGCACATACATGATCAGTTACGGAAGCTCAGCAGAGTTATGACAATTCATTAAGCTGCAAGAATAAGACCACATGTTTGAGACCCAGTAATTAGTTATGCCAGTTCTCCCTTATGTGGTGGGAAGAAATGTGAATTCTCAGTTATAACACATTTTATCACTTATATCTTGATGAAAGTGCTGTTTGTCAGCAGGTGGTGGGCAGAGACTGAACAATTAGATCATTGTCCCATTTTACCTTTGACTTACCCATGTAGCCAGGGCTTCAGTGCTGGTCTTCAAGTCATACCTGCTATAAATGACCATGAGGTGCAATCCTGAATACAGGGTATATTGCTAGAGATAGCATTCTTCACACAAGGTGCTCAAATAAAACCTTTCCTAACTGTTTGCAGGTGGGAATCACATGCAGTTATCAAGGAAAGAAAGGACTGAATGCAAGTGTTCCCCTCAACTAAACTTGGATGAGCTCTGCATGTTTGCCATTGCTGTGCAGACACCTGGAAAGATCCAGAAGAGTGCAACCTTTTAATGCTTTTTAAAAACCCTATCAACAATTGAAGGTATGAGAAATTTTTTTCCCACCCACCTAAAAAAACCCCAACTTGTCTGTATTAATACTGTGAATTATACAAACTACAAACTATTGAGAGCACATTTTTATTAAGAGGAATTATAGACTCAAGTTGGACAATAGCTGTTAAGCAACTTGAGAACCAGACACTATGTCTATATTTAACCCAATTGTGAACTCCCCATGTACCCCCATATCAAATGCTCTAGCGTTGAGAGCTCTGTCTTGCTGGAAGTACGGGGCCAGGATTCAGTGCAGTTTGACATCCTGCATCTTGCCTAGTGGATGTGAGTAGACAAGACTCCAATCCTGAGCAAGACTAAATCCAAGTCATGCTGTGTTCATATTTGGTCAACAGCCAAACTTTTATAAATGAATTATTTCACCAAGCCACCTGTTCCCTTTGCCTGACCCAAATTCCTATCTTCGTACTGAGAGGCTTGCTGATCTTTTTCCACCTTCCCTCTGAGCTTTACAACTACCAGGAGCTTGTTTTCCTCCTCTAAGTATCCGAAACAGGAGTTAGAACTGCAACTGTTAACAACTTCCAGCTTCTCTCCGTGGATGTAGCCATTAGTCAGTGATGACTAGGGGAACCATGAAAAGGCTGTTTGGTGCAGATAGACTTCCCAGAGTGCACGCTGAATGCATGGCATTGTCCCTGCTAACAGTGTGTCACCTGTGAGCTCTGAGAGATCACAATATTCAAACAAACAAATAGAGATAAAAAAGAACAGGAAAGAAAGATAACGTTTATGTAATTTAGCTGAAATGCTCCCCAAAGTGAAAGGTGACTAACTCTGGTAACTCAGATGTCTTTCATGCTTCTTGGTTATGCACAGTGTTGTTTTTATTACTGCTGGTGCTGGAAAACTACTTGCTGTATAGATGGATTTAATAGAGCTGAGGCAGAGGCAAATTAGGTGTGATTCAGGGGCACAAGGGCGATGGAGAGGGTATGGCACAACGGTGTGGATAACGGGCCCCACTCTCACAGCTGATCACAAGGACTGAGACCCTTATCTAACCTCACTGGGCATCAGTTTTCCTGCCTGGGGTTAAATAAATAAATGATGATAAATAAATAAACTGCAGAAATGATACAAAAATTTTAAAAGAAGGGTTGATTTTTGCAAAACCTTATGAGAAGGTATCTTCTTCCTGTGCATACGCACAGCCAACGCAATTTTAAAGCTGCCTTAAAAGCGCTCTTTCCAACAATTATTTTAATAGTGAGGCTGCTACAGAGCAAAGCTGACAAATCTTCCAGTCTGCCTCAAATAGTCAGATTTCTTACATTCACACAATGACAAAAAGGGTCTTTAACATAAAAAAATTCAGAGCAATCAACACTAATGAAGATGTAGGGCAAAGGTTGAAAAAATGAAGATTAAAAAGTCCAACAACCAGCATGGACAGGAGATGAACACTACAAGAATGAAAGGCAGAAAATGACGGGCTGCAGATAGAGAGGGAAGAACCACAAGAGAGATGCGGAAAATGGGAGTGGACCAATTTCAGTCTTAGTGAAAGCCTTTTGCTGTTAATAGTTTTCCTAGGTCTGTCCCAAAACCATAGATTTAGGAGAGTGGCCTGCTTTTTCTTTTAACTATTAAGTTAATTAAAATTTGATAGTGTAAGAAGTTCAGAAATGCAAATATTATCGTTCTGAAATTCTTTTAAATACTGGTTTCCACAGTGAAGTAGAATCCCCATTAAAACACTAATCTGCAACCTAGCTTAATTTCTTCCTGCTTACTTCAGCTTTAGGCACCTGCCCTTGCTGAGATGCATTTTTCACCTTCTGTCTAGTCCTAACTACCTCCATCTGTAGCTGGTCAGTACTCAGAGACCGCTTTCACAATACAGTAAGAAAAATAGCTGGTTTCTCTTCCTAATCCTCTGCTACTAGTGATCCAAGTGGGTAAAGGAACAAAGGGTACATTCATGTCTCTTCATGCCATATCAGTTCATCTAAATTAGGAAAATAACTTCTCTCCTCCTCCATAAAACAGACTGTTGTTGATTTCACAAGGAAATGAGGGAAGAAGAGGGCTATGAAAGTCACATCAGAAATGTAAGACAGTTCAGCAGAAATGAATGCATGCTTTTCAGTATCCACTACTGTCAATTAAAATAATCCCAAAGATAAAATGTACAGCACAGAATTGTATTGAATTAAACATTACCCCCTCAGGTATCAGACAAATATGGAAGGGAAATCCATAGCAAAGGCAACTGTGCAGCAAAGCCATAGGATGCCGCAGACCCATGAGGGATGCAGGAACAAGTGGTGAATCAGATTTTATTCCCATTGTTCCTATGCTGAACCACACACCAATGCAAAAACATGAGAGAAAACAAGGTGCTGAAGAATGAACTTATATGAGCTCGTTTGAAAAGCTGAAAGGTTGTTAAAGAAGAAAGCTGTTTTTATAGAAGCCCTCCATACAGCCAGAGGAACATAAGATCTTGCATGTATTTTCCTCCAACTGCCAATTGCATAAGGTAAATTAAAGTTGCCCAGGTGCAAATTTACTTTATCCATCTGACTTTGAGAATGCTCCTCATTCTACCATGATGAATGTTCACAAATTACTGTTTTATGCCATATCTTATTTTCTCCACCATTTTTTGCCCCTAGTTGCACTTTCAGTGAAGCCAGGTGTTCGATTTGACTGCTGTTGTACATACAGACCGCACGCACACCCCTTAGAAAGAAAATCCACAATGCAATAGGAAAGGGAAGGAAAAATATTTCATCTAAAGGAAGGTGAAAAGACGGTAGCATTTTCTTTTTTAATCCCTTATGAAAAGCCTAATTGCAAACAGATGTGGACTTATAGATTAAAATCCCTTCAGTGAGCCCTAATTTTATATTCTCGGGCCTTAGAGAGGAAGTACTTCACAATAATAATGCCTGGCTCACCCATTTACACCTCAATCAGTCATTTTAGATTTCATATTAATCCAATATTTTCTAGAAAATTAACTTTTCCATGACATAAAATCCCGTTGCAACTTTCAGTTATTTCTGAGGAGTTCAACCCAAATGACTGATTCAACCCAGAATCCCTCAAATTAGAGACAGACTTCTTAGATTCCTTAGAGGAAAGAGTGAAAGAAAGAAAATAATTTAACTATTCGGAGAAAACAAATTGAACTCTACTTAGATTTATTTTAGGAGTATGTGAGCCCCTAGTGTTTAAAGCTGACCATCATTGTTCATGGGTTGGCTATTGTGAGGGGACTAAAATCACATGTTTATTTGTACTGGCTCATAAGGTTACAACACTATTACTGAGAGCAACTGGTGATACAGGTCCCTGGGAAAAAAAAAAAAGGGCTCATCTACATTTTTCTTTGCATGATGCCAAAGCTGCAACAATAGCCCTCGTTTCCCCTAAGATGATTTCAGCTGCTTATGTTTTCCGTAGGCTACTGCACAGGATGCATTTCCTCTTAGAGAAAGCAATCCTTGCCATAATTCAATGAACATCTCTTTTAACATCAGTACCTGTTCGAGCAGTTCATCCTGTCCCCCTCTTTCCTCAACATTCATCCCTATCCTCATGCTGACTTTTTGGCAATACAGGTAAAACAGTTTATGGGAACGCATTGTGAACCAGGTCATGTAACCAATCTGGGTTACAGAGAGCATACACCCCCTCCTCAGCTATTTTTAACGGAGGTCAGTTTTCTACCCTGGTGTGACTATAAACAGTTGCACAACTGAGAGCCAGAACAGGGGCAAGATTGACAAAGGGAGATGCAGGGTTGTCTTGCTGAGAGATGAGCACATCAAACTACATCCTTAGTAACCCCAGGTCAATCCAGGCTTAATGAAAAGCAAGAGAAAATGAAATTCAAGCATGAAGTAAGGCTAAGGCTCTGCTAATGGTCAATGTTTTCAGGCAGCATGCTGTTACGTACTGGGTAACACAGCAAGCTGCTGCTGGAATTTAACTGAGCACAATGGGCATCCTCAGAGACCTTGCATTGTTCAAGGTCCCTTGCTGTCTACTTCCTTTCTTCTCTAGTGCAACCTCCCTCTCACAGCAGAGTTAGCTCTGAGCTCAGACTGGGTTCCTTAGGGCTGTATCTAGTTGGGGCTTGAAAAACCCCATGGAAGGAGACTGCACAACCTCTCTAGGAAACAATTAATACCTTAAATCTTATCTGAACCTCTCTAGTTTCAGTTTATGTGAGTTGTCTCTCATCTTCCCACCTTCCACTGCTGTGAAGAGCCTGTCTCTACCTTCTCAATAACCCCTGTGTAGGTATGGGCAGGCTCCTTCTGGGTTCCCCACAGCCTTCTCTTCTCCGGGCTGAAGAAGTTCAGTCCCCTCAGCCTCTCCTCACAGGGCAAGTGCTTCAGCTTCAGAGGTGGTCCTCTGATGAACTTGGTCTGGTTTATCTGTGTCTTTCTTGTACTAGGGGAGCCCAAAAGTGGACGCTCTTTTCTAGATGGGGTCTGACAAGCGCAAATTTGAAAGTGATGATCACTTTTCTCAACCTACCAGCTATGCTTCTGCTAACAACAGTCCAGGATGCTATTAGACTTTTCAATGTCAGGGCACACTGCTGGCCCCGGGTTCAGCTTATGGCTCCAGGATCTCCAACTCCTTTGCTGCAGACCTGATTCCCAGTGAGTCAGTCCCCAGCCTGTAATAACTGAATGAAAGCTTTGCAAGCTACGGCTTGATTTTGCTAAGGCATTCCCTAATTCCTTAATGAGTGCCCCTCCCAAAATGAACTGCTCTTCCATTAGCAGTGTATGTCTTAGAGACAGAGGTCATGTTTATTGGGCTCTGGAGGAGACAACACTGCAGAGGGCATCTGAGTACTGTCGCTGCAGGTCTGCAGCTCACTCACCCTTGCCCTGTCATCATCTTTGAGCTGGGTGCTGGGCAGCACAGCCCTTGTGGGTGACACAGTGTGAACAGACAGCAAGGACAAAGTGTTAAGATCAGGATGAGTTGTTGAAAATGTTCAGCCTCATCCAGCACAAGCCCACAGACTGTCACTGGGAGGAAGTGTAAAGATATACTGAGATGTCATCAACTCACAGCTCCCAAGTTATATATTTGGGACAAATTAATCTTTGGGGAGAATTCAGAACATCTCATTGGGAATTTATGAGCCACTTCACACTTTTCTAAGCATCCTGTGATGCAGACAGGTGTGTAGAGCTGTATTTGGGATAGGGAGTCTCCTCCTCTTCTGCCCTTTTTGGATCCAGAGAAGTCCGACCAACTGTACACTTCCAAGATGGAAGGGCAGAAGTGACTCCAGCAGCAGGTGTGAAAGAGGCTTCAGGGAACAGAGCTGGAGGGGCAGCATGGTGTCAGAAGAGAGGCGAGATGGAGCTTGAGTCACCTGCATTAAAGTAGTGCTGGGAACAGCAGAACAGAAAAGAAGCTGCCAGAGAGACCGTCAGCTCTCTTCCTCAAAATCCCTTCTCATCCACCAAGTCAGACTAAGAATTGTTTGTGGAAGCCCTATTAGTAAACTGACTAAGCACCTCATAATCATTGGTACAACATCTCTGTGAGGTAAAGAAAACAAGAATTTTTGACCTGCCAAGGATAGGGCTGTTCACCAATAGCCTGGTTTCCAATAATTTACCAAATATAATTGGGTTTAAAGTAAAGCAAACACTAAAATGTATTTTCAACCTGGAAATTTGATAGCTACCTCTGTGTGTAATCCAGCAGAAGACTTTGTCTCCATAGAATGAAATAAAAGCCAAGAAGCCAAGTGAGATACTAAATTAGTCAGTCAGAGAGGGAGTCAAGGCAAGGGACTTGAAGATCTACTCAGCTTCTATGTTAATGGTATGATTCCCTCAGAGGAACTTCTGCTTAGGATCTCCCAGGGCTAAATGTCTTACAGAGCTGGACACCAAAGCTGCCTTCCATCCCCACTTCATCGTGACTGGGTGTGACATTTGTCCCTTTTAAAAACATTACAGGCCACCAGTGAACAGTAACTAACAAGAGAACGGTTGAGGTCAGAAGGGACCTACTGAGATCATCTCATCCATTTGAAGGTTGGACTAGATGATCCTAGAGGTCTTTTCCAACCTAAATGATTCTATGATTCCCCTGGCTCAAACAGGGGCAACTACAGCAGTCAGCCCAGGCAAGGAAGATCAATATGAAGCCATTTTACACTTCATTAAAAGAATGAAAACTAACAACAAACATTATCCTGCAGCAAATGCAACGTGAACATGTAAGAGCACACACTCTAAAACCGCTTGAAAATTTTTTCCATAAAATATGCTGGTAATTAAACTCCCAACTCAGCAAGACAGTGAAAACAGGCTACCTTCAATCCCATGACTAATAGCAATGAGTCTTACTCTCTGCATTCTTACAGACTACAGGTTAAAAGGCATATCTGCTAAAATAACTTTCTGAACAGGGGCCCTAAAACTATAGTGTTTTTACTAAAGGCTTAAAATTCCACTAGTTTGAGATCTCGTAACTCCATCTCCTAACACTGAAGGCTGTTCAAGTCAACACAACAGAACACACCTTTTCACATTCCTACCATTCCGTTCATTTTTCACAACAAGGGTTGGTAGCTGATAGATGTCTTTCCTGGACAACTTACACGTGCAATAATTTGGAAGAAGTAGTCCTTATTAGGTCACTGATTAAAACTTCAGGTTTTGTAATGTAAATCAATCTCATGGCCCAAAACATCAACGTCTTAGGCTAAGCAGAGACCTCTGAATACAGCACAAGGAACATCAGAGGTTACTGAAACAATTCATATTGCATGGTGGATAGCATATATCCTGTATACACGTATTAATATTTAATGTAATGTATTGCAATTTGCTTTTGCTTCAACATCCTATAATGGCCTGACTATCCCATCTCGCTCTCCAACAACGGAAAGTATCCTAGAGCTGAGGCTCTGTATTGCAATCTATACAGAAGAGGCCCCACTGAAGTTCACTGGAGTTCTGAATTGCCAAGTAGCATGGGAGAAGACTTCAGATCCCTAAACTGCTGAGCCATGACTGAGCAGTTAGATGGGCAGCCCTGTTTGCTGAGCAATAAATACCATGAGCTCCTAACAACAGGACACAAGAATTTAATAATGAAGCAAGTTAAAAAATGAAGACTTGCCTCAATAAAATTCAGTGCCTGTAACTGAATCTGTTCAGAGAAAGCCCACAGGAGAAGCAATAGTCCTAAGCATAAACCCGCCTACACTCTTGCAACTACTGCTCCTCATGAACAGACAAACTGTTTCAGAGCAAACCTGAGGCCCAATTTCCATTACCTCAATAGGACTTCAGAGGCTGCAGATGTAGAGAGGTAAGAGCAGGCGCACAGATCCCCACTGATATACTGGGAGTCTTCCTAGCTCCCATTAGTCAGTCACCGTGTTTTGATGATCTGCCATGCAGACTACACCCAGGCCATGGTCCAGCACATCCTCTGCAGGCCCTGCTGGAGAAGGTACACAAAGACCCTTCTCCACACATTTTGATCAGAGCCTTAATAAAAAAGCTGTCTTTGGATTTCTTCTGCCACTTTGAAAGCTTTCAGTCAGAACCCAACAGCCCCAAAATCTACACCCCTCCCCCCACCCCGCCAAGTCTCCAGAAGACAGTTTGCCCAAACCACCTGAATTCTGCTCACTAGTGTCATCAGAGGTGCCATTTCCTTATGTCTCACAGTTACAAGTCTGATCTGTGCTCAGGGAACAGTCATAATGGAGGTGGTAACAGAGAAGCTAGAGAACAGACGACAGCAACAGGAAGGGATATGAGCAAATTCTCCTTTGCAGGGCTGCATGTGCAGTAAGAATCAGTGTGGTTTCTCCTGTTAAGGTTAGAAGCAAGAAAAAAAATCTCTTGCAGCCTCGGGTGGGGATGTAAATGCCCTACGTGCAGCTAAGGGGAGCTCTGGAATTGAGAGCCTGAGGCCTGGACTGGAAACTGGAAAGGCTCCACTCTCGCTTGGCATCAGGCAAGCTACAGGATTTCTCCTCTTTTTTTCTCTGTGGATATCCTCACTGTCTATGCTGTGGCTGGCACAGCATGAAGAAACAGCCCCACGGGAGACATTCCAGGCTGCAGAGCACAGGATCCCCTTTGACTTCAAGGGGAGGTAAACAGGAAGGGAATTTGTGCCTGTCTTTGATTTCAGTTAATCGTGTTGACTAATCCCCCTAGTTTAATAATTTCGACTCAGTTCTTTGCACTACCCCTTCTGTGTACCCGTGTGTCACCCTGGTTTCTGATCAGACTTCCATATTGCTATGATGGGATAACAGCTAGCTGCAGCTCTGCCTATCTCTTCACCCCCCCTCTTAGAAGTTGCATTGCAGTTTTCCCCCTTAATTCTGTTCCTCTGTTACTGCCAGATCATTTCAAAGAGCACTGCCTTCATGCCAGCATGAGTTATGTATCTCTATCCCTCAAACTGTGATGGCTGGTTTCAAAGTCCTGAGCCTTCTGCAGAGGCTCAGGGAGGGAGCGGGGAGGGAGAGATCAAGTTTAAGGAGATCAATAGTTTTTTTTCTGAAAAACAGCTTTATTCTTCTTATTGAAAAGATAATTTTTTTTCAACTCTTCTGGACACTGAACCAAGTCTGTAGCATAACTCATTTACCTGCAAGTAAAATGAAACCTTTATTTTATTAAAAATACTTCTCAGAGTGGATCAGTTAGCATGCTAAAGAATATGTTCATATATAATCTAAGCTTGTTAAGTGGCTTCCCTCAATATAGAATAGGATCATGATTTCTAACTGAACAGAATTTCCACACATTATATGTAACAAATGTATTTTTGTTGAAAAAAAAAAATGCCTTTTAAATCTGTGAGAATATCTGTTTGTTACTTTATCTTCCCTTTACAAAACTACATCATTAGTTACGTTTTAAGGTAGTATAAAAATACCATAAAATGTATATGTAAACTGATACAAGTGCTGCATACACCCCTTCCATAGCTCCTGTGTATGTGCACTGTACCAGCCTCAAGTTCCTTCCCTTAATGATGGGCAGAGGAAGAGTGATGATTTTTCAGAGTCATGTTTAGCAAAGCTGAAAGGCAAGGTGCAGCACCCACCTACTTTATACTTCGCGTGTTATGAAAAAACACATTTGAAAGATAAACAAAAAACACCTCTCCGGCCAAATATTTCATCCTTCCAGCATGACGCAGAAGTTTAATTTCCACTGATGAGGGCAGACCTGGAGGCTACTGGATGGCTACTTCACACACATACCCCCCCCCCCTCCCTTAATGGCAGCGATTCCACTCACTGGCAGAATAAGGCAGGTCTATAAATAACTTCAAAAGGAATTGTCTCTCTCCTCACGCACTGCAGACAACTGTTTACAGAGATCCCGAGTCCTTACAG
>JAVSBS010014732.1:48516-59133 GCA_033124195.1 Coracias cyanogaster | reverse complement strand
CCGATCTCGGGAGCGCGGCGATGGGGCAGCAGGTGGGCCGCGTCGGGGAGCCGGGCGCCGGGCTCCAGCACCAGCCGCCGCCGCCTCAGCAGCAGCAGCCGCGGGGACTGCGGGGGAGCAGCGCGGCCAGGACGGCGGGCCGCCGGCGGGAGGCTGCCGGGCGCACCGTCGAGGGAGGCTTCAATATCTTCACCCAGCACGGTGAGGGGCCGCGCCGGGGTTCGGGGTCGCGCCACCGGGCGGGAGGGGACGGGGGGACACGACCCCCGCCTGCGCTCGTCCCCAGGTGGGGGGGCTCGGAGGAAAGGGACGCGATCGCCAGTCCTCCCCTCCCGCCCTCTTTGTTGTTGTTGGTTTAACTGGGGGAGGGGAGAGCTGCGGGAATTGCCGGGGGCAGCGGAGGCGGCTCTCGCCGGCCAGGAGAGCGGGGCAGCCCCCGCCGGCGCTGCCACGTCCCGGGGGATGCTGGCCCCGGCCCAGCCCGGCGCTTGGCAGCGAGCTCGGGGCCGGGGAAACTTCCCCCGGAGCTGGGGACAGGGACTCCCCGCCATCCACAGCGGGAGCGAGGTGGCACCACCGGGAATCCGAAGTTGGCAGCGCTTGGTAGCTGTCACTGCAGCGCTTCCTAGCTCTGGTTTTGTTTACGAAGGTAAACGTTACATGTGCTTTGTCTTTCTGTTTGCCGAGGCGCTTGTAACTTGTCTATCTAGATCTAAAGTCTCTGTTGCTGTATAGATAGAGCAAACTATTTTGACTGGGGTGTTTTAGCTGCCATCTCATTCTGAGCTGAAGTTTTGCCTGTACACTTCTATTCTTATTGCTGTAAACCAATACCGGAAACTAATGCAACATGGCTAGTTTCTGTATCTCTCTTGGGAGGACCCTGCAACTTCTTTGTAACTACTTTATTATATCTATCTGGCAACCTCTTAATATAATGCACAAGTTCTGGAAGGTACGATTAGCCGAGACCTGTCTGCCTTGACAAGCATGTTAAGAACAGCTGCGCGGATGCACCTCTACTCTTAAAGAACTGAATCTTGGCTGGTTTGGCTTTAGGTGGAAAGAGATGTCAGTGTTTACAGAGCAAGGTTGCTTCTGGCAATGCGTATTTTCTTTTGGTCAATAGAATGAGCATAGGCAAAAAGATTAAGGAAGGTGCAACCAGCAGTCTAAATGTAAATATCATATGCTGTGACTGCTGACACTTAAGTATCTTATCAAAACAAGAGTGTGGCACTATATCTGGTTCTTAAAATCTCACTGTTATCACAGCTTTTGAGTTCAGGGAGCAGTATCAACTTTAAAACCAAAACAGAGCTCTGTGCTTCCTGAAACGCCTGAGCCTTTATTACTACAGTTAAAATTAAGGATTACTACTTTATTGCATATTTTAACTGTAGTATCATCAACTTAATGTTTTACTCTGCCATCTTTGTATTTTTGCACTTTTAAAAGGCACTTTGGCAGAAAAATTACAATAAAATAGACGAATACTGTAAATTCACAATGTTAGGAGCAGATCTGAGAAGTTATGCACATACCCTGCTTCTTACACTGAAGTCTAGGTCTTTAGCAGCAAAGTAGAATTGCTGTTTAGACTGCTTAGAGTGACTGAGCAGTCAAGAGCACTCCTGCTGCTGACACACTGTCTCTCTTTTTGTGTTTTGATACTGAGATGACTATTTGGTTCTTGCTCTTACAAGGCAAGGACAGAAAGGATATTTGTGGGAAGTATGGTACAGCGCATGGGGTTGTGCAGTTATGTCAGAATAACACAGTAAAGACTGACTCAAGCATATCTTTTCATTTATTGCTGCATATTTTAGTAGTAATTTAGTACAACATCCTGAAAAAATCCTTGCAGCTCCTCCCTCTTCCCTACTAAATTTTAGAGGTAGAGTGAAGGAAGAATTATTTACATGTAGTGTCAGTGAAACAGAGAGAAAAAGCTTTCTTAAGCACCCATGGACACCAAACAGACAAATTATGTGTCCCGCTAGCCCTTCTACTCTGTCTTCCCTAAACCTAGAAACAAGAATGAGCCTGCGAAGCCAACATGCTCTGAATAAAACAGTTCAGTGGCGTATAAAAAGAACGTTTCTCTGTGATAACGATGATTGTATCATTTAAAATAGGTGCTATTTATATTGCTTAGGTTATCTGCTTCAGCGGTAAGGTAATGGGTATCATTTTACTTAGGTTTCTACTGCGTCTGTTATTTTCTTTGCAGACTGTGAAGCAAGATGCGTCTATTGAAAATAAGATACAACTTTTTAGTCTTTTAGATTATGTAAAAGGGGTGGGGTTTTTTGGCAGTCCAATTTCTGAGAGTTTCAGGGCAGGCTTCAAACTCCTATCCCATCTTGGTGAATACTTCAGCTGCATTGAACTGTCTCCTGATTCCATGCACATTTTACTAGACGTGAGTGAACAACTCACTTTTAATCTCTACGAAATGCTAGACAAAGTGGGGTACCTGTTTAAATACTTGTCTGGGGCAATAACCAAAGACTTTTATTGTGTTCCTGAATCTGAAGTTCACTTCCTTTCTCAGAGAAATTGTTTCTTATGATCCCGACTCCCCTTGTCCGAGAGAATTTTTTTTTCTCTCAGCTTCTATTCTTATTTTTCATTTATTGACCTTGTTCTCCTGTTTTACTTAACCTGGCCTTCTGCTGGCTTTTCCTGAAATGCTGTCATTACTGGCAATATTACTTGATCCAGACCCCTCTTTTCTAGCTGTTTCTTTCTGAACCTTTCATCTTGTCTCTAGGACATGTATTCACAGTCTATGAAAAGTGGTGGAAAACACACGTGATTATGGGCCACCACTCTTGGACCAGTGACTAAAGCAGTCTAAGGATGAGCCTGGCTTATCTCCCTTCCTTGGCTTTCCTTGATATAGTCATTGACGTGAGGAAGACAACCTGTGCTAGACACTTGCAGGTATAATCCACTGCCTCAGCTCATCTTGGCAGATTTTATACTATACTGTGCCAGGACTGATGTGAACCTTATGAAGTGCTCTTGCCCAAGTTCATTTTGAACAGTTGCTTCTTTTGGATTGTTCATAAAAAGGATGGCAATAAACAGTGTTTTCAACCTCGGACCCATTTTGCTACAGGATTTTGCAGAAAATGGTATAAAAATTATATTAAGGTATGCAGGCACTACCTACTTCAGGGTCTGTTTTTGGAAGAAGCAAGGAATTTGACGACTTTTCTGTTTTATGGACAGAACAAGGAAGTGTGCATTGTGCCACCCCACTATTCTATCATGAGGTCAGACACTGAGACTCCCAGGGGTTTCAGCTCCCCACAGGACTGAATTCTGTGAGTGCTGCTGTGAAGTTGAGCAGAAAAGACCTAAGCAAGCCAATATACCAATGTGTGTTAGCTGTGGAGCAGAGGTCTCCAAGATGCACAAGATAGTAATGGATCTATGATCCTAAGAGAAGTGCTTTGTGTTATAACAGAATGAGCTTGCTTTCCCTTTCAGAGAAGGAACAGGGGAGAGAACAGGGAAGGAGGTTATCTCCTTATCCATCTGGTTCCCTTTCAGTTATCTCCTTATCCTTTTAGTTTGAGGGAAGGGGTACAACTGATGACAACCAACAACTTCCAAGTTGCACAGGCTTTACTCGGCTCCTCGTTGTGACCTTTGAGCAGTGACACGCTCTAGTTTTCTTTTTGAAGAGTAGTGATAACCGCCTACTGTCCCAAGATACTCTTTGGAATGGTGTGCTTTTCGTCTCTGAAAAGACTTGCTGAGTGATGTAGAAAAAGTACTGCAGGAAAATCAGATTATTTAAATCCTGGCTGGGAAGCCTTTGTGATACCTGTTTGCAATACTGCCACTGTTGCCTTGGTGATATATTTTGGGGTAGTGGAAGGCTCTGCCACACTTGAGTTTTTGATTCAGCAGGCGCAGGACGTTTGTTCCCTGTTTTGTTTTCTAGAGGAGGAGTTTAGCAACCTTTTACTATGTGCGTCAAGGTCAAGCAAGATAAGTCTATACTTTTGAAAATAAAATTATCATTAAAGCTCCCCTAAGGCAGTTGGAGCGCTATGCCATGTGATAAAAACATTCTAAAATAGGAAGAAGCATAAATAACACTATCCCTTTGAAATTCAGTGAAACTGAAGGGCTGGAGCAGGAAAATGGAAAGAAGGGGAGAAAATAGGGTCAGTTTAACAACTGCACTTTGTGGGCTGCCTAAAATGTTCTTTATTTTTCATCCCAGTGAAATGCAGTGAGCTTGGGCCAGAGCTCCTTGCCCGCAGACTTTCCTGTCAGTAAATGCCCTGTGCAGATGGAATATAATCACTGTATTCAGTGCCTGACTCTTTGTACTGTAAATCGGAAATCTTTTGGGACCATAATGTATAAATAACTCTTAGCTAATTATTTGGGGAATAAAGGATAGATCAGCTCAGTGTCTAGAGGAACATCTCCTGTAGAGCATGAAATTATAGGCATATTCTCTATTTCATCATTCTCCATGATATCTAAATTATTCCTGCAGTCAATTGTATCCAATACTCATTTTGTACCTTATCTTACATTGGGATTTTTGCATACTGGGTTTTGCAAATGGGAGGACTCTACCAGCTTGATGGATGTGACTGTATAACACAGACCACTGATCTGTTATAATTCCTGGTGTATATTCACTATGTACTTTTCACATAGGTAGGGGAACACAGTCTGAAGAAGGTAAGACTGAAATGAAGTTACTTCAACCAGAACTAAGTTCAACCCCAAATCTCAGAGCTCAGACAGATCTCTGGTTTCTCAGTTCTCCACGTGTAGCAGATGGTGTGGTACAAGTTGTTCTAGCAATAGTACACAAACTTGCTATTGCTTGCAAGTGCAACGCTTTGCAAAAAAATATTTGTGGGATTTTTTTTGTGAAATAGGGACATGGCCAAGTGAACAAATCAGTGGCAAGTGAACATGTAAGCTGTTGGACACAAGAAAATTGTCACAAGTGTCTTAAATATTTTTTCATCTAGCAGGACTGACAGTTCACATAATTAGAGTCAGAAGATAGCTGGACTATCTGCTGTAGCAGGATTGGCATCAGGAATATTTTATGGCTGCTACTAATTACAGATTCTGGGACAGTAAGCTTGAAGTCATGTTTTTACTGGTGTTGATAAGTGACCTGTTCTGTTAGCCACTTGCTTCAGCATATGTCATATTTGTTTGTTCTTAAAGCAGGCCAGTCCTTGCTGAAGTTAAACCCTACTTTTTATACCCTTGTTTTATAGATAAAGCTAGATGGTTGTTGGTGTGATTTATTCTAGCTCATTTCTCTTAGTTGTCACAACTTAACGTTTCCAATGTACTTACTATCTGTAAAGTGCCTTCTAAATGCTGTTGACAGCTGGCTAGTTCACACTCCTAAGAAACTACATTAAAATCCAACTAACAAAACAAGAAACAGCCGTCTGTACTTATTCCAGTAGGGATGCTGATGTCAAAGTTACCAAAAGTAATACAGTTACATTTTGTTTAGTGACTTGCCAAGTTCAGTTTCACCTGGTTGTATCTCAGAAGGCTAAGGACGGCGGACCACAGACTAAAGCCTCACCTACACTAACTGTGTCAGAATCCAATGTCCTCAATCACTGCCTGCCAAATCATTGGTAGCTCTTTCTACAGCGTGTAATTAGGAGTGATGCAAAACGTGGTAGCTGCAGCACGAATGGCCCTTTGACTGGCTTTGCGGGTGAATCTGCAAAGTAGCCATACAGATTCCTTCTTAATGGCGTTCAGGAGAGTGTTTACTGGTAAAGTAAAACTCCTCATGGTTGTTTGGACCACCAGCAGTCTCTCTTTCCCTCAACACAGCAGGAAAAAAACAAAAGCTTGTGCTGAGTTAGGTAACACAATTGACTTGCTAGGTCTGAAGTAATGGTTTTCTCACCATTACTGCGTAATCCCTGACATTCCTCTGGTTTTGTGGTTATGAAATACTTTATTTTAAAGGCTGATGTCGGTATTATGTGTAGAGATTATTCTCTCTAGAATAAGTGACTGTTACAAAACCATTGAGGCTTCCTGTTGGTAACACTGTAAACCACAACAACAAAGCTTGGTTATAGTACCCATATCTGCTTAGGAAGTTTCATGTGCTTTGTGGGCTTTCTAGGAAGACATGCACATCTCCCAGTATGAGTGCTTATCTGTGACTATGTACAATTAACTTTTTAATAGTTAGCTTTCAGTATCAGGTAAATCAGCACAGGAATTCCAAATAACAGTACAAAAATAATTCTGCCTTTTTAAAGGGGTAGACAAAGATGCATAGAAATACTTCATTAAAAGTCGAATAGATTTTATTTCAGTCTTACAGTGTTCTTTAAGGGCCATCTAAGCATATTTCTTTTAAGAAATTTCAGGGAAATTTAATTCCTCTTCTCCTGTCCTTCCCTCCCAAACATTGCCCTTAGGATATTAATCTTACTATGATACTTCCTTTAAAAATAATTGCACGTGTTAATAAAGTTGGAGGTTCACTTATGTTGATTTGAAAGTATTCTATGACAATAGTGAATAGAATTTGGACTACAGTTACACAGGAAGAGTAGCTCTTCAGTGGAGGAAAGCTCATTTTCTGTAGGATGGTACCTCATCCCCTCATGCTTTAATTTGAGAATGTTACTGGTTTGGATTTTGGTTTCTTTCCTGGTTTGTTTGGTGGCTTTGTTGTTATTGTAAAAATGAAACTGAAATAGCTCCTTCTTGTTATAAACTGTATATAGCAAAGGCACGGGAATCATCTCCTGCTACTCTTGGGGTTCAATTAGGTATCAAATGAGAGGATAGGAGGATGAGAACATCCTGGATTTGTGACCCTGTGCACCTCCCAGTCCTTTTTGCTACAGTAATCCCAACAACAAAGCATCAAGTATGTTGCCACTCTTCCTATTTGTCGTCATCTCAACTAGGATATGTAGAATGAGTAAGTATGGATAAGGGTAACTCCAGAAAGACAGATGATGCTGGAGAGCAAAGGATGGGAATAAGGGAAGACTGGAAAAAGAGAAAAGGGTAAAAGATGATCTTGCAGCTTCTCCCTAATGCATTTTGCTATATCAGGGATTGTGTTTCAATTGTTCAGCTTTGGAGGTAATATGTTAACATACAATCTTGGGTATTTTTAATAATTGTTGAATGAGACTGAGCTGATCTATGATACAGTCAGAAGTGGATTACTGACTGATGTCCCTGTAATGGGCAGCATACCAACTGAGGGGCTTCTCCACAGACTAGACTATTTCAGTTGGAAGGGACCTACAACAATCATCTAGTTCAACTGCCTGACCAGTTCAGGGTTGACATAGCTGATGACTGATACCAGGCACAAAGATGAGAAGTTCCAAGTTCCTTGAGCAAACCAGATGTTAATTTGCAGGACTGTTCATTTTGGGAAGGAAAAACCCACCAAGAAGGTGTTCTCCTCCTGTTCTGCTCTCACCAGAGGTAGAATCAAGTACAATTGAAGGGTGAATACAGACATACGCTCTTTGGAGTTAATGTGTGGGATATACAGTCGGTTGGCATAAGATACCAATAATGACTTTTGTTGTGGGTTAAGTGCACTCAGCACCATGGCTAATTCTGAAACAAGTGTCAGGCTTGCTTCTAGTTAAAAGAAATGATACTAATATTGGCTATTGTAGTGGTGATCTGTAGCATAGGTCATGAAGTGTTCCTGTTTTTTAGCTTACATGTTGAATTGGACAATTCTTGCAAAGTAGTGTTCCTCCACAGTAGACACACACAAGAATTATGTGAAGAAGCACTTCCTCATCACAAATCTGTGCACATTCCAACATGGCTTAGCCTAGAAGCTATTTAAATATTGTCATAGCCAAATAGATTAATATCTCCTCCTAAATTTGCCCTGAACATCAGTAGTCTAAAGTTGTTTACAGAGCACAGATCTGTTTTCTAGGCAAAAGCTGAAAACATTTGTACATTCTAGTTTTGTAGCCCTTAGATTGTGAAGATAACCCTTCAAACCCAAGCTGGAGTGTAAATTAATACAATGAGGCTTTCCTTAGCTTACAGGGTCAGCTCAGCTTCTTGAGATGATTTCAAAGCCTTTGCCGCTCGGGGTTCATTTTGCTAACCAGCAGTGTCACGGAGTTGACAAGACTGTTCAGTTTTACTGCTGCTATGCAGAAACCTGTGGGAGGCTGCGCAACTGATGAGAATATCAATTTTCTGTAGCTGCTAAGAGCCAAGAGCAGAAGTAGAGACAAGATACTAGCAGAAGTAGAAACAAGCTATCTTAGTATCTCTGAAATTTATTTGTTAGAGGAAAACTGGAAAAATTGTTTAGGTTAGCCTTGAACAGATTTGAAAAATAATTTTGAAGTGTTACTTCTGGTCCAGCAATCTAAGATGTCAGAACTTGACAATTAATAAAGCTATAGGGAATGGTTATCAATAAAAAAAGTCTGTTTATGCAAACTTCTAATGTTATGTCATCCAGGAAGAGTGAAATGGACTCTTCTTTGAGGTTTGAATAACCATGAAGCTCTTTTGAGATAGTGGCATCACTTCCTTCCTCCATTTAAGTGATTGAGCACAGCAGAACTCAAGATTATACTGGCCTGAGCTGGATTGCATAAGCACGGACTTCCTCACTGCTTGTGTTTAATGCAGTTTTTTCTTACAACACAGGTTTTAATTGTAAAGCTTTATGTCCACTGCTCCTTTCAGTACATGTGAAAGAGGAACAGCATCAGTTGTCTGAGACCTATTCGTGGTTCCTTTTCTCCTCTAAATTTAGTTTTTTCATCTACAAACCAGCAAATTTAAAAAAAAAAATAAATCAGTCTAAGAGTTGGCAGCTCTCAGGCTCAGATTTAAGATACTAAAGTAGCAAGTTCTTAAAACTTGAAATTGCTGCGTACACTACATGTGCTCTTCAGGATAACGTTGATACAAGTAGAGTCTCAGTACGAGCTACTCTTCGAATAGCACCTTGATTAAAGCATAAAGGCTGTGGTACGGGCAAGACCTTGGACAGATGCTCTGGAAGTTGTTGCTTTGGTCTCTTTGTGGTATCACTCAGTTCTGGTTTGTTTTCAGACAAACTGGATAGGCATCAAGTAAGCCAGAATGAGCTTTATCCTTTCTGGCAGTAACATAAAAATAGTGAGGGGCAGCTCTCTGCAGGCCCTGGGGAAGTCTTGTGCTTTCTCCCGACTCGGAAGATGAGTGGCGTTTTGGTAGGTTTTGTTGTCTTTGGGTGGCTTTTTTTTTGAGGCAGGGTGATGTGTACAACTTGAGGAGGGATGAACAGTGCTTTTATAATGGATACCAGTGTGAAAACTGTGCTCTGGCCCTGTTACCCAGTGAAGCACAGAAAAATACTTTTTCACTAATCAGAACTCCTACGCTTGTTAATTCAGGATGGTATTTGTTGGTTTTACTTAATTTTGATTTATAGCTTTTTTTTTTTTTTTTGAGTACCGGGAGTAAACAGAGAAAGCAGATGCACTTTATCAGATTAAAAAGGCTTTGTCTAGAAAAGATCCTTACAATAAATAGGAAAATGGTATATAGTGTCTTGTGGTGCTAGTATTTCAAGTGGTATTTAGGTTTTTTTGCTTCGGGATCTCAGAAAATTGTGGACATTAAGGTTTGCAACATAGCTCTGAGGAAGGAGGTGATTTTTCATGAGAAAAGGAAGATATCTATTTGTTTTAGTCTAATAAATCTAATAAATTTGAGTCTGATATGAACTACAGAAGAGCAATGAGCCCACTTTTCATAATTTTTTGTTCCAGAACTGCATTAAGTGGCTTAGGATTGATGTGCAAATGCCACTAGATGCTCAAATGCTGATTTGAGTAGCCTGCCATAACTATCCTGTGAAACAGGAGCTTTTGTCATAGCAGTACTAAATCTGTTCTGTCAGATTGTTTCATTTACTGTTTTTAGGTCATCCTAATTAAATATACTCAACTTCTTTAGGGGTAAAATGTTTGTAGAGGGCACAGCCCTCTAAATCAGAGTCATATAATTGGATGGCAATTCCTGCACTTTAGCACCTAGTTAGAAGTACAGATATAGAATCATAGAATGGATATGCCTTGAGAAGCAGAAATAGGCCACACACTTAAGTCTGTCAAAGCTAAGCTTGTCTGTAGTCTCATATAGACGTTCTAATTCTTTCTCATTTTGATGTGAATAAGTCTGTATAGCTTCCATCTGTTTTTTGTCAAATGGTTAAGCTAAATTTGAATAAGACTTTTTATGCAAGACAAGAGCAACTCTGACAAGGAAAGGCTGAGAGACCTGGGTCTGTTTAGCCTGAAGAAGACAAAGAGGGGATCTGATCAGTGCTTTTCAATATCTAGAGGGCAAATGTCGAGAGGATGGGGCCAGACTCTTTTCAGTGGTGCCCAGCAACAGAACAAGGAGCAGTGGGCACAAACTGGAACCCAGGAGGTTCCATCTGATCAGGAAGAAAAACTGCTTTCCTGTGCAGGTGCCAGAGCCTGGCCCAGGCTGCCCAGAGAGGTTGTGGAGTCTGCTCCTCTGAAGAGATTCCAAACCTGCCTGGATGCGATCCTGGGCACCCTGCTC
>JAVSBS010014732.1:35913-48065 GCA_033124195.1 Coracias cyanogaster | reverse complement strand
CTCCCTACTCCTGCTGGTCACACCGTTTCTGATACAGGCCAGGATGCCATTGGCCTTCTTGGCCACCTGGGCACACTTGACTATGAGGAACCTCTTGACAGCCTTTCTGCTTTCTTTAGCTTTTCCCTCTCCACACAAAGCTCACTCTGTGATGTTTCAGCATGGAAGCCGGCTTTGAAACACACACAGCACAGTCAGCGGGGAGCAGGTGAGTATGAAAGAGCACTGCTTCATGCTGGGCAGATCTACCACGTTAGCAGTGGAGCCTGGGCAGCACACAGGAGGCTGTGTGAATTTTAAAGAAAGATGGGGAAAGGGATGAGTTACAGCTGCTAATGGAGAATATGATTTTCTGGCGTACCACGAGAGGGTGCTGCAGAGCTTTGACTTAAAAGGTTCTGTTGGGAAAAGTGGAGGGTTTTCAAGATTACACTGAAGAGTGTTTTAAGTTACTTTTGGTTTATGAAAGCAGGCAAGATCCACATGTCAAAAGGCATATGTAGCTGTCTTAATATTTAAGACAATATATGTTTTGCCTTTAAGAGCTGAACCACTTCCTTTTTAGTTGTTTTGTTTCTGCTGGCCTTCATCCTCTATAACTTCATCTGCCAGTAAGAGAGGTTTTCAGCTTTGTTATGTGAAAGCATGCAGGCAACCTTCCGCGCATGAAAAGACATTAAATCTGATACTTCTTGCTGAGTAATCTGAGCCCTCAAATTAAGAGACACTTCTCATTGCTTCCGTGCACTTCTCATCTGTGAAATGGCAATAGCACTTGCTTGTTTTGTGGAGATGTTTAGTATTCTGCATAAACCCAGAAAAGCTGTCTGCAGGCTAAAGGTTCAGCCATGCGTTCCTGTCTCATCCTGCAGGCTGTTAGTGAAACATGTTTGTTGTGGTTCTAGCCTGGATTGCAAAACACTTGCAGCATGGTAATAGGTCTGAAAGGAGATTATAGTGTTTGTATTAATCGTTTGACTTGCCCTGAAATGGAAGCTTGAAGCACTGTGCTTTGCTGAGTATTATCTATCAAACATCCATAAAGAAGCTGAAGCTACAGTGAGCTAACAACAGGCGGAGAACTGTAGTAGGCCCTGGTTGTTTAGCAGTAGAGCAACACAAAAGAGGGAATTGCAGTGAGTATTCATGCAGTTGGGTTGTTGGCTGGGAGACAGGATCTCTGCAACGAGATCTCAAACCTGATGTTTAGGGTTTAAGCATGTAATTAAAAGTCACCTGACATTGCTGTGGTGGTCATCACTGAGTCACTTATTCCCTTTAATATTAGTCAGTGAAAAGCCACATTAAAACATTAATCAGTCCTAAAAGAGACTACTAGAAGTGAGACACAAAAATCTGTTTAAAATACAACCAAGACAGACTTCCTGTCTTCCATACTACCATGTAAAAGCAAAGGCATGACTTCTGGTATGCTGTAGCTGTCCTTTATTTATCCCTTGCACTCTTAATTTGTTAAAAAGGTTGAGATCTTAAGTGTATTTCAGGCCCTGGCATCTGGCTTTGTTACACCCACCCATCCATTATTTCCTCTCACAGAAGGATTAAAAAAACCTCTTCATCACATGATTACCTTCTATGCTCCAGCCCCTAAGCCTGTAGGAAGGAGGGTTTGTAATTTTGAAACCATAAAAGCTATTGTAGAAGTAGCATCTTGGTTTGTTAGTAGAGAAGCAGGCTTTAGTGTATAGAATAAACTGCTGTGGTACAGTGGTGCTTCATGTCACCAGACTGGAGGTTACCCTTCCAAGGGTTGCTCTTGTGCTTTTAGAAATTAGATACTGATCCTATGTGTTGACAACAAGGGTCATTCCATGGTGAATATTCTGTGAAATTAGATTGTCTGAGGCTTAAAGAAAAACAGAATTGAATGTCCAGGAATTGGTGCTGGTGACAGATTAGGAAGAACTATTTCCTCTTCTATGAGCATTTAGCCTTCTTACTGAGTTGTCTATTTATTTGGAGCCATATCTGTTCTGAAAATGATATCGGTGATGCACAGTGTCTCTCTGACTCTCTTCTCTTGGGGAAACAGTTTGTTCCTAAATTACTTGCCTTTGCTGACAGATGAGGATATCAGCTCTAAAACTAGGAATACGGACATACAGGAACTGAATAAATTGATTCCTCTCCATTTCCACCATCTTTGTTTAAATAAATAATAAAAAAAAGATCTATCGGCATCGTAAAAATCCCTGCAGTTAAGAAAACTATTTTGTGTAGTAGGTAGTTATTTAGTCTAATTTTTTCTACTAGTAGAGAAGCAAGTTTATAAAAGGAAGACAGTGTTTTATCATACAGATAAGCAAGAGGCACGAGTACACAAGGTGGTCTATGCAACAGGTCTCCAGCAGAACTGACACAGCACCCTTTCTGCAGGACCGCACTTTCTTTTCTGTGTTTGACTGCAGAGGCTTTCTATTATACTTTGCCCTATGACATATTTTTTCCGGGTTTTTTTTATGCTTAAACTTTAAACTACTTGTTTAAATCCTACTTCATTAGCATGAGGACAAGTTTTTGTAGTTGAGATAGTAGCTATTTTCAAAGTGTTGTATGTCTTTGTAAGGAAAGTGTTAGCTGTTTGTTAGTGACACTGTGAGGATTTTTAAGGAAAGCTCCAAGTATTTCGCTTTAGGAAGGATGGCTATCAACACCAGTTTGAGTCCTGCTCTGCCGTAGCTTCCAGTCTGATACTTAGCAAATGACTTTGTTTCTTTGCTTTAGACCTTCTTCTGCATAATACAAGTTTTGCTCTACTCTGTAGGACTTGTCAAGAGAATAAAACATCAAAACTGTGAGGCACCCTAAATATCAAGTGCTACAAAAATATCCCATATAGTATCAAATCATAAGATTAACGTGCACTGACTGGGAATGTTCTGTACGCTGTGAATTTAATGCATGCAAGAATAACAGTTTACTGCTGGTGAAGGGTACGGCATGGTTAGTATGGTGGGGAGGGTAGTCCCCCACTAAACAGATACAGCCTTATCAGAAGTCTGGGATCTGATGGATTGTCTTTTCTCCTTAAATTACTAAGAAAGGATTTCAGCAAAAATTGTGGATCTTACTGTTTAGTTGTATATATCTGAGCAGGCTAGGTGGTTAGGACATAAATCTTACTAGAATTCATATGCTCAGTGGAAAAATATCACATCTCATCACAAGTCTGGAGAACAATTATCTAGATTTAGAAAAATTTCATTATTTGGGGTGAGATACTCACACTGCTGTTTCCTGACTGCCTCTCGTGTAAAATAACAGGCAGATCACTGCATGACCTGTTCACTCTCAACTTTGAATGTTAATGCTCATGCAGTTTTAAATCTGGAAAAAAACCTGACTGCGCATCTCAGGCCTGGTCCCTGAGGAGGAATGCTGAGTCCTTTCAGCAGCATGCCTCCAAAGACAGCTGCGCAGTTAGTGTTCGTGTCTGCCAGCGTCTGGGCTCTCCACAACAATTCCCACCCGAAAGCTCCAGACAACAACAGGAGATGAATCTCAACAGCTGCAGGAGGCTCAGTTTGTGAATCTTAATTAGGGTAAGGAGCTATTTGAAGTGTTTCTTTCCCTAAGTCTCTAATGATGGTTGTAAGGACAACACATCCCCATTCAGGTTGTCAAGGTAATGCCAGCCCCTTCATGGAGGTGGAGTTCTGGTGGTCTGAGCCTGCGTGGATGCCATGTCCCTCTAAACGGAAACAAGACTCCTACAGACCATAGTGTTTTTCTGTGCTCTACTAGTGTGCTCTCAGTTCTCCTTCCTCTTTTACCCCTTTTTTTGCACATGCTGATTTTTCCACTTGCATTTTTTCCTTGAGAGTAGGCTCCCACCCTTACATAATATAGTGCTTTCATAAGATTGGCAAAGTGCCCTATAAAACTGGTTGGAGACCTCCACACCCAGACTTGAATATTTTTCCTCCCCAGTTCAAAGGGATGACCTGTATTATGTATTTGTCTTAGATTACAGCAGCCACCTTCATGTATTAACAAAGCCAACACTGTCAGTTCCTCCAGAATTATATTATACTTGTCATTACGTAGGAAGCCCTGCCCTTTCTTTAGAAGTAAAAACCATTGGATTCCATATATTTTAATTGGATGAGTCACGTAGTTTCACTCCTGCTGCTAGAACATGCGTCTATTGTGTCTAATGAAACTGCCCCTTAGTGGGGCAACCAGTAGCAGTACTGGCAATATGAAGTCTGTTATAAATAATCTGTCTACAGTATTCACAAAGTTTCCGAAAGATTCACCAGGGATTTCAAAGTAAGAATACTTGCATTCATTTTTTCTAAGACAGAGAGGGTTGTAAGTTGATCTAGAAAATACCTAATCTTGAAGTAAGTAAACTCTTACAAGGTATAGCTGGCTTGAATAGTGGTCATAAGAATTACAAAATAAGGCTAAATTGATGAAAACTTGTCAAAAGAGAAGCTTGTCCATACCTCCCACCGTGCTCCCTCTTTACCACCTACTCCTGTGGTGAGCCAGTCCAGGGAGCTAAACCAACAGAAGACTCAAGTGCTTGTTTGGTTTCCTGACCCAGGTTACTGCACACCAGATGAAGGAGGCAACTGGGAGCAAGGGAAACCATCTGTAAGCAGCTGTCTGGTGGGCTCCTGTAGCCACATGGTCACTCTGCACCCTCAAAACCGTAGCAAAATAATTCAGTGGTTTTGTCTCTTATGCTTGGGGGAGAGCTTTGATGATTCTAGTTAAAGTTTACTAAAAAAAAAAAAAGATAATCTAATAGGCTCTCATATACACTTAGCATTGTATCTTTTAGAATCTTTGAAATTAAGACTTAACTCAGATGCTTATGGAGTCAAAGGCAGTATCTCTTCATAAGAGGTTACTTCCCCAGGTTTCTAAGAATAGAATTGCCTCTCATCGGGTTTAAGTGTAGGGATTTAACATATATTTTACTTCAGTGCTCATTGAGTTCTTGGCCTTAATGGCTTCCAACCACACTACACAGATGTGCCTTGAATGAAAAGCTGATCATAATCCAGAGCCCATGAACAGCAGCTCCTCACTCCTGTCATCAAGTTGGTGAGACTGACAGCTAAAGAAAGAGGCTGGCTGTCCCCTAAGCTGAACTAGGTATGAACTTGTAGTTGGATCAACAGATGTTTTTTATTTGACCAATGTTTCTGCCACAAGAGGCTCAGTTGTGTGAAAATCTGTTAGCCCATTTCTCTAGGAATTAGATTCTTACCCTGGTAATCTGGTGCTGCATTTTAATTAGGCCCAATTCTCAGTATAGAAGTTTTACTAATCAGTCACATCTGACATTAGTAATAAGAGAACATGCCAACCCAGATTAGTCAGGCCTTTTGAGGGCTGATTCTGCTCATTGCATTTGATCATGGGAATTTGGTCTTTGCCATTACTCAGCTTTTCCAGCTTCAGAACCTGAGGTATGATCCTGCATGTTTAATTTCCTTGTATTTCTAGTGAAGCAAAAAAAAAAAAGACTATTTTATACTTGACGCAGATCTCTGCTGAATATTTACCAGGCTCTCGCCTTTGTATTTCTGTCATGGATTTGTGTGCTGTTCATCTTCATGGGTGCTTCACTTGGTCTTTGTAGGTGTTTCAGAGGTTTTTGGGCCTTTTAGGGGCACAGGCAATCTATTCTTGATGAAAGCGTGACCTGAAGGGATGCTTTGCCCCAGAATCTCTGCTGATCCCCCCCCCTGTGCAGGAGCTTCAGCATCCTTGCTGGAGGAGCTTTAATGTGCTGGATGCTTCTAGGTTTCTAAATTTCAGCTCTTGGTTCAGTTTTTCCACAACTGACCATGCAGGCTTTATAAAAAATTAACATTGCTATGCTTGTATGGTTTATCTGAGATTGTTAAAGACTTGGATCTCAAAGCAATAATATGTCCATATAAGCATCTTTTCTTGCCTCACTTCCCTCACTATTTTTGACAGTTTTGGCATCTGCTAACTTCTTAAACCTATGCAGGAACTTGTTACTTCTAAAGACCCTTCAGATAGCTTTCAAATATTAATTAGCTTCTGATTCTATAAAGTGTTTCTAAGCTGTAGGACCCACTTTAAACTTATGTGGTACAGCAGCTTTCAGTCATATCTGCATCTGGATGCTCAGTTGCTTGCCGAATAGCAATGCTTGAGCTGAGGCCTGTCTTCTAGTTTACCTCAAAGGTACTTTTTCAAAGAAATTTGAGAATTAAATAGCATGTCATAACAGCATGGAATTCTAATAGAGAAATGCCCTCAAAGACAGGGGTTTAGTGACATCTCAAGAAGATGGCAGTGATTGACTACCTTGCAGTAGTCTCCACAAGGAGCCTTTGGCTGGAAGCACTATCTATATGGAATAGCAAACGCTCTGCTTTAACTACTGCATTGAGGAGAGCTATGGTTATTTTGGAAACACTTAAATACAGGATTGCCATAGGTAACTGCTGTAAAGAGTAGAAATGTAACTGAAAAATCTTCTCCCAGGCTACCAAAGCTGGAGCCGCTTTAGTTTGCAGTACCTGGACAAAAGGCAGAAGACAGCTTCTGTCCCTTAAGGGGTTAACTCAGAACAAAGTACAAGTTCACCATGCTTTTGGTTACGCAAATATCTGATTTGGAGTAGCTTTGTACTGTAAGAGGCTCAAGAGAGAATGCTTTTGAGAGGAGCATTTGCTGGACTGCCTGTTGTCTTGGAATTTCCAACTTCAGGACAGCACCTGGTGTGCTGGTACAGGACAGCAGTGAGCGCTGGTCCCTAAGGAAGCGCTTAGTGCCTCTGGTTCTTGAGGGGATACAATATAGCCCTGTGTAATCCAAGCAGTCAGCTGTCTGGCAACCTATACGGGCCAGTGACAACTGGGAATGTTTTTCAGTGTGTGGAAGGAGTGAGGTGGAACTCTGTTGTATTACAAAAAAAACCCAGTAATCTTAATTTAACAAGATAAAGTGACCCTTCTTGGCCTTTCAAACCAGAAAATGTGGGGCTGCTGCAGGTGTAGAAACTCTTATCAGTGCCACAAGATGCAAGGTATTACTGATGCATCCTCTGAGTTCATGCTGCGCTGCACCCCTTGGCTCTATGGAAAAGTGTGTTACTACCCACAGTGAAATCCACAAAAACTGACGGTTGTAGGTGGATGCAATTTAGGAACTAACTAGTACTTTGTGGAGGGAGAGGAAATGAACTGCAGAGTGAGCTGCAATATTAGACCTCCCACTGGGAATTTCCAGCCCTTTCCCTCTTCCTTCCTCCCTCGGAATATATATAGTAAATAAAGTAAAATAAGCACAGGGCGAGGTGGCACCCAAAGGGAGAAGCAGTAATAGAGGCTCAGCAGCCTTCAGATTAGAACAGCTGACAAGGTACTGACCAATCCTCTGAGCATCCCAGACGTACCACCACAAACACGGGCAGCAGGAGAGATGTCTCAGACAGCTATGCCAGTATGAAGTGGGAGGAAGGCTCTTTAAATAACTGCCAGTGGGTCTTATTCCCAGACTGTGTCAATGTCGAGTTGTTTCACCCTCTGAACAGGAAAAATTAGTCAAGTAATAGTGTGGCAAGCAAGTGGCAAAATGAAATATTTTTTTTCCCTTTTTCTAGTTGCTGGATCTGTTAATCCTTTCCCTATTTTGCATTTCTGTTCAAAGCCTCTGAGCAACATGATGAAAATCAGAACAAAAGAGGGCAAGATTTGGTTAAAATCAGGGGAGTAGCACTCAGATGAACCTCATCACCAAAGCAGTCCAGAGGAATACTTGCCTATATTTTGTTTTTAGAGGATCTGCATTTTGAGGGGGCTAAGGCAGCATTCGTCCCTTCTCCTCTCCTTGTTAAGCTTCGCATGCTTTAAGTCAGAGTGCGTTATCCAGCCTTGAAACACCTGCCTTACTCTTACAATATAGCTTACATTGTCTGTCTCTGCACACTCCAGGTGACTTTTGTGGTACCAGTTCAGTAAAACAGGATTTCCTTGAGCTAAGATGGCGTCAAAACCCTTTACAGTCCTAGATAAATCCACAACTGCTTTTCTCTTCCATATTTCCCCAGCACAAGGAGGGAACATTTTCGGTGTTAAGAAAACTTGTTAGTGTCAGGTTAGCATTGTAAACTGGCAACAGATCTTGGCTCTTGGGGGGATTTGGTTTTGACAAATTAGATAAATCTGGAATTGCAGCTACCTCCTTTATGGTATTTGTCTGTAGATCAGTTTCTGTCCTTGCTAGCCTAATTTAAGGTTAATCAAAGCATTTTCAATGCAGTTTCTGGTTTTTGAAGTGGCAGTCTTTAACCTGGTCAAAAGACTTGGCCTGATGTTTCTGGGGAATTAAGTCACTCATTTCCATGCTAGTGTACATGACTTTTCTGTACTGCTCTGAAAACAAATGAATAGAGAAAACAATCAACAGGGATGTTTCTGCTCGGTTTGCATCCAGGCACATGCAAGTTTCCCATCTCCTGCAGTATTTCTCCCTGGAGCCAATTATACCTTATTTAACCAGTCTTTTAGCTCAGAGGTTTCCCTTGCGAAGTCATTTTTGTCTTTTTTTTTTTTCAGAATGCTCCTCACCATAGTGTAACAGTGTGAGGATGTAACCAGATCATAGCCTGTACTAAGCACTGATTATAGTATATAACTTGCTGGAATTAATGTTTTTGTTTAGTGAAAAGGTGCTAGAAATGAAGCAACTGTCAAATAGGAATAAATAAAATGTCTTTCACTCAGCTTCCCAGTTTTCCTTCAATTCATCCATGTAATTAAAAGCTGCTGTCAAACTCTGACAAATGATGTGAAAAGGAAGAAAACAAATGGCAAGATGGTAAAGTACTAATAATATTGAGTTATTAAAGGCAATAGAGACAAAAGTTGACTGAAGAATTCCAGGAGGTTGCAGGTTGAAAAAGTCAGCCAAGATTCAGTGTAAACAAGTGGAAGGTGGGACACAGAGGAAAATGGTTCTAGCTTTGTGTGAGGTATTTAGCTCTGAGCTGACTACAACAATAGAAATAAATGTTTGTGCTGTAATGAGACAGTATCATGACAACATTTAGAATTGCAGTCCAAAACACAGAGCATGAGGAATAGAAACATATATAGGTCTGCCACAGCGCAAAACTATGGTTTGAATACCGCATGTAATTCTGATCTGGTTATCCGGGGTCACAGGGGGGCTGGGGTTGGTGCATGGTAGGGCTAGATAACAGTCCAAGAAGACCATTTAAAGGTGGCTAAAGACTGTAACAATATCAGACTGCCTAAGACAAACTCTTCAGCCTGGAAGAGAGGTGACTGATGTAGAATAAGATAAAGGCCTATAAAAAAGGCAGGGAAAGCACCAACAGATAGTGATCATTCAAGATTTGCCACTGCAGAGACTGAGGATCATCAAATGAAGCTAGCAGATGTCATGTTCAAAACAAGCAAGAGCCTGTTCTTTATTCTATAATGTGCAGTTGAGCTACAGGTATCACACAAACCCTGCTGCAATGTTGAGTTTAGTTTGCATTACTTCAAACAGCAACTGGACAAAATAATGGAAGGAGCCTGTTAGGAAGTTTAGCTACAGCGATGCCAGCTCTGGCTCAGAAAGACCCTGAGCTGCAGCATGTTGGAGGCTTGGAAAGGATTCTGGAATAATATCATTACCCTTTCCCCAGGCAACTTGTGTTGGCAACAGTAACGGCAGGATGCTGAGCTCTAAGTGACCCAGTACAGTTGTTGTTATGTGCCTGAAGAATCCCAGTTGTCAGCTAGCTGACTTGCTTCTGACATTCATGAGTGTTCTGCTAAATCCAACATGCAGGACTTGTTTTTCCTAGCATACTTCCTTTAAATGTTCTGTAGTTTGGATGCTAACAGTCAAGAAGTACTTCCTAAAAAAAAATCTCAATGCCTGACTTGACAGTAGATGCTACCCCTATAGTAGTGGATGTACATAAAATACACAGCTGCATGAAGTTCCTTCATGTTGAATATATTGGATAGTCTTTCTTCTTCTCATTTAGTTTTAAAACACTTTTTATTATTCTGACCAAAAAAATCAGATCTACTGAATAATATCCGTGACAAATCTACTAAACGATATAAGTATTTTAAATCCAGATCCACTTATAATTTTTATCAATTAATTTAGAGTTATCCCTCTTTGTAGTAAAACTGATTTTATTACTACAGTAGCAAGTCAAACAGTGACTTTGAAGCTTCAATTACTTTCAGAGTAGGAGTATTGAACTTTCTCAGCCTTACTGTAGCTTCTTTTCCTTAAAAGCTATATTAAATTCTGTCATAACATGGCAAGTATTTTCCAAAAACATTATTTCAGTGAATACATTCTTGACTTAGTACTGGACTCGGACACATGAGGGCTAAACACCGCTGTTAGATTTGAAAAAGCAAATGCAGTGACACAGCCTGAAACTGCAGAGCTGCTGGTGCTGAACTAGGAATGCTCCTTCTGCCAAGGCTGGGGTTTGTGTTACCCTGGTTATTTAGCAGCTGTTGGGAAGGGTGCTGGTGAATGGAGCCCCTTGTCTGGTCTGTGGAGCCAATTACAAGTGTCTGGGTTTTGCCAAGGGGAAGTGGCAGAGCAGCCGGTGACTAAGTTTAGCGCAATGGGCGCGTTTCTCTGACTTCATGCGTGCACAGTCACACTCCCCCCACAAAAGCCCATCAACCTGTAGGGCTGAGAAGGAGCAAGGCAACTGAAACTCCCTCAGCCAGGGCTCAGCTGAACATCAGACTCTGAGGATCTCCTGACAAGCATCCACATTCAGAGGTTTCCCTGGTTCTGAAGTTCACAAGACGGCATGAAGTTTTTGGGCAAGTATTCATGCTAAAGCTCGGCTTTTCTTGGAGGAAAGGAAATGCTGGTTTATTTTGAGACAAATATATTTCAAAGGAGGCAAGATCACAAGAGTATTTTAGTCAAATGAAGTAAATATTTTAAAAAGGAAACCCATTCTTTGTTCAAGAGAAGAAAATGGCTTTGGACAATGGCTTGAACAGCATATTGGTTGCTGACAAATGAGGTTGACAGTTTTGTGATTTATTTTTAGCTAGAGAATTTTTTTTTTAAAACAGAAGTACTGCGTAGCTTTGGCAGTTGCTGCATAATTCAGTGTGGGTGGATGGAACTGAGAAGTCGCATCTGTGCTAACAAGCATTTTGGGATTCCATTAAAAAATTAAACCCATGTACTGGAAACTGAAGCTGTATCAGCTCACCTGGGGAGCTCTGCCCTCCGAATATCCTCCACAAGGTAAGCAGTGCTGCCTGTCCAAGGCACTTGCAAAAATCATTACTTGGGCCTCAAAATGTGACATCAGCTCAAATTTGGGCTGCTCAATTGATGTTTTCTTTTACTCCTGAGATTACAAGTCAATGAGTTTGTCTCTACCTCTCCGTCCAAGGTTTGCCTCTAACTAGAAAGGCTAAAAATAAATTTCAAAAAGCCAGCTGAGAAACAGTTTAACATGGTCATTGTTCCAGGTGCTGAGTCTAAGGAGAGTACCTAATGCTGTAAGACTTCTAATAAGATAGAATTATGTCACTTGGTAAGCAGCTTGAACATTTGTATCACATTAACTCAAAGGTCTGATCACTTAGTACTTTACATCTGCAAAATAAGCCTCTCACCAGTTAGACTACGTTAGTGTGGATATTTCTGGCTTGCTTAGGGGTCAGTTGAGCCATGATTTTTCAAGTAGTCCTTTTGCAGAAGAGCTCTTCAAATATTTGTCTTAACACTGTGAGTAAGTAGCTATTCAATTTAATTTGCTTAGAAGTAGGTAATATCTTGACTTTGATCTGGCCAGTATGAATGACTCCTCAGGAAGTCTGTTGGATTGAAGTGTAATCCACATGAAGCAACTTCTCTCTGAAAGTACTGATTAAAAATAAGTGCTGGATGACTTGCTGTAAGCTGTCAGAATGTTTGGCCATCCCACCTTTCCTGGAGAAGGGCTGAGTGACCTAATCCACCTTACCCTTCACACTGGAGAGGTTTATTGGAACTTGCCACGACAGAGGAAGAATGTCAAATAGACTCTTGATCTACATGTATGCAGTTTCCCAGTTATCTTTGAAATCTGAGTGTCCCTTCATAGCAGTCCTTTCCCTAAAACTGTCATTGTG
>JAVSBS010014732.1:0-27025 GCA_033124195.1 Coracias cyanogaster | reverse complement strand
AAAAAATTAAATAGACATTTTATATACATAGCTTGCTACTCGGTATATAGGCAGTTAATCACCTTCTCCAACCTGTTAGAAGTAGCCTATAGAACAAAGAGTCAGCAAAGTGGGGATTGAAAGCCACTGATCTAAGATGTGCAGACATGGTGTTCCCTTTCCGTAAAGAACAGAGTGGGAGCTTTGCTCCGCTCTGTGGTGCGTTTTGATCTATTTACGGTTGTACACAAAGTAATTTCCTCTTCTCCTCTGTTTTCAGAGGCTCTGCACCGCCCCTACGGTTGTGATGTTGAACCCCAGGCACTGAATGAAGCCATCAGATGGAGCTCCAAGGAGAACCTGCTTGGAGCCACTGAGAGTGATCCCAATCTCTTTGTTGCACTTTACGATTTTGTAGCAAGCGGTGACAACACCCTCAGCATCACCAAAGGTAAGGCTTTGAACCGCAAGGCAGCTTCTGGGTTGAAAACTTAGTAACAGAAAGCAGGATCCTTCTTCGTTGTTCTGCTGGGAGGAACAGGAGTGAGTGCAGTTAGAGAAGACTCTCTAAGCTGAGGATGATAAACAGATGGTCTCTCTCTTGCTTGTCTTGGAGAGACACCTGCTGGGCAGCTCCCCAAGCACGGACATGGGTGTGTGTAACGCTGCCCAGCAGTCTCACTCAGCTACGCCTGTTTCCCTTCCCTGCGCCCTAAACTGTCAGCACTGTGAGACACCTGTTTTGGGGAGGGACAGAGGAAAACTGTTATTGATGATAACGGAGTTCAGTACTTTGGGGCAAAATCAAGAATTAAGAATTGCACAGAGATTTTCCGTTCCTGTTCAGTACGTGTATCAGAACGACCTGCCACAGAACTGGTATAAATCACATGCCATTTAAGGCTTCAAGAAGGAGACAAACCTCATCCCTCCAAGAAAAAAAACTTTCTGGTCTAAAAAGCTGGACTACAGGAAGCTTTTAAAATTCATCATTCACATTGTAGTAAATTAGGGAGCAGTATCCTTAGTATTCTGTCTGAAACTTTACTTCGTAAATTATATATAGCAGTTTAGTTATAATATCACTGTTGGAGGTTTTTACTGTTAAACTACAAGCCCAGCTTAGCCAGCTGGTGGTGAGTTTCTCCTTTAATGAGACCCGATGGATTGCACTGTGCTTATTTTGCTTTTTTCTTTCCGGTCACAGGTGAGAAGTTGCGAGTCCTGGGTTACAACCAGAATGGTGAATGGAGTGAGGTACGTTCGAAGAATGGGCAGGGCTGGGTACCGAGCAACTACATCACACCAGTGAACAGCCTGGAAAAGCATTCATGGTACCATGGGCCGGTGTCTCGCAGCGCAGCGGAGTATCTGTTGAGCAGTCTCATCAACGGCAGCTTCCTGGTTCGTGAAAGCGAGAGCAGCCCAGGGCAGCTGTCCATCTCGCTCAGGTACGAAGGACGAGTTTACCACTACAGGATCAACACCACCTCAGATGGAAAGGTAAGGATCTCTGCATAATGTGGTAGGGAGAGGAAAGAAGGATGCTTACTAAGAGGCAGTACAGAATCTCAAGTTGCAGGCTGCTAAGAGAGGGGTGTATGTGAGAGAAAACAGGTCCACTGAACATGTATGCCAGGAGTTTGGTGGAATCTCACTGAACAGCACTTTGGAAGGAGTGCAGATGGTACCTATCTGGCTGAAAGCAGCTAGGGAGCAGAGCAGTTGTAGTTTGATGTGGTATTTTCCCAGTTGTCCACTTAAAAGCAGAGCTCTGGTAAGTCAGCAGTTTTGATGAGCATTTTGAAAGCTTGATCAAACAGCAGTACGATATGTTGAGTGATGCAGAAACTGGCCTTGCGCTTGTCTAAAAGAATTCCAGTTTCTAGTCCAGGAAAGCATGACTCAGGAGGCAGAACTGCTCTCAAGTGATAGCTTAGATCCAGCTGCAGGTAAAAGCCCCACGGATTAATATTCGTTTGCTCAACAACATGAGAACAAATACTCTGAATACAATGAAACAAATACTCAGTTTCCTTACCTTTGGGGTTTTTTAAGCCTGCTGGAATGTTTTTACTGTACCTGTTTTCCGGTGTTTCTGAAAGCTTCCAGCTGCCTTGATTTAAGTAGATTCCTGGTTTGTTCTTAACAGGTATATGTGACCGCAGAAAGCCGTTTCAGCACACTAGCAGAGCTCGTGCACCATCACTCCACAGTAGCAGATGGACTGGTGACAACTTTGCATTACCCAGCACCCAAGTGCAATAAGCCCACTGTCTATGGAGTGTCCCCCATCCACGACAAGTGGGAGATGGAGCGGACTGATATCACCATGAAGCACAAACTTGGGGGAGGGCAGTATGGTGAGGTGTACGTTGGTGTCTGGAAGAAATACAATCTCACGGTTGCTGTGAAAACATTAAAGGTGAGTTTTCAGATTGTTAAGCGCTGTTCATTTGGTCAGCATTTAAGATAAGGGTAAGGAAACTGTAGGTTCTCAGTTATACCTCCTAATGATATGAATGTATCAGAAAATTGAGTGTGCTGGTCTTTGTAAAATCCATGCTTGAGAGTAGCTTTGCAGAACAAAGCTTATCAAACTTGGCCGCAGCGCATCTGACTCACAAACCATTTGGAATTTTGTCCCAGCAAGCTCCTGCAGAATGTCCAAGTGAGATCTGTAGAAATGGTTACCAAGTCCACCTCCCTTCCCTCAGAACTGTGCAAACTTTAAGAAATCAAAGGTGTTGGAAATACCTTTCTCCAGCCTCTCCCCTACTCCTGGAAAAATTTGGCTTCCCCATTTATCTTCTTTTTCAAAGCCTTTTGTTTGCTTCAACTTCAACTGCTACAAGTCTATGTACCCCCTAAGTAAGGAAGCTTTCAAGCTTAATTTTTATAGCTGGGCAGGGGAACTAAGTCAGTGATCCTGAGAGTCTTCCTCTCGCCAGCCACAACTGCTTTGGTAGCCACCACGGCTACCAAACAAGAAAGCCTGGCACTTTCTGGGTACTGCAGATCTGCCATTTGGCCACGCTGCAGGACAGCCAGGCAGCTCTTCAGGGCTGTTACATTTTGCTTTGGTAAAAGCCAAAACAGCAGAAGGGAGATAAAGACGCTGCCATTTATATTCAGCTCGGATACGTGGTTTTAAGCAGACCTTGGTCACAAAGATAGATTTTTCCCTTCTTTTGTCTCTCTGTCTAGGAAGATACCATGGAGGTGGAAGAGTTCCTGAAAGAAGCTGCTGTGATGAAGGAGATCAAGCACCCAAATCTAGTGCAGTTGTTAGGTTAGCAAAATTCCTCCCTCTTTCTGTTCTTACTTGAGTTTCCGAAGAAATGAAATCGTCTTGTTTAAAAGCAGTAGCAGATTTTCCGTATTTATATAACTTTTTTAATCAGGTCAGGTTATGGGGTGGTATTTTGGACAGCTTTATATAGTACTGAAGCTAAGAGACATTTTAAATAAAACATCACTTACATTAGTATACCGCTTTGCTGTGGAGGCACAACTATGCCTTGGCCTTAGACGTGTTCCAGGATTCAGTTGCCATGGTCATATTCTTTTTCTGCTGTGTTAAATCAGATTTACAACATAATTTTCTATGACTTTTCTGGTAGAAGAGGAAAAAAAGTGTAAGAAAATTCAAAGTGAAAGAAAAAAATTATATTGGAAGCACAACAAATAGCGTTTTTCATACTTCTCAAATCAGAGACATTTATAGAAAAAGCTGCACTGAATAGAACAAATCAGTCCATAATTAAGCAGAAGACGACTGGATTGCTGCTGCTGAAAGGGGCCCTGTGTATCCCCAAATAAGTACATGAGATCCAGGCAGTGGAGGTGCAAACAAGATCAAACAAGCACATGAATGGCAGAAATCTGCCGGCTTTCGAGCCTGGCTGTGCCCTGCTTGTCTTGCTGACAAATGCATGATACAATGATCACTAGTCTGCATTGCTGACAATTCTACATGTACCAAGATTCGTGAGGAGACACCCTAAACCTTTACTAGTGTTTAATTGCCTGTGGACGTCTGCTGCTTTCAGGAGCAAAGCTGTCAAGCCAAGCCTAGGATGAAAGGAGAAATGTGAAGAATGTGAAGGCTTTTGGTAATGGCAACTATTCTGTACCCATTTAAAACATGGGCACAGATGAAGTGTCTGCCCAGCCCTGTCTGGTTCCAGGAGCAGAGACTAAGAGATTTCTCATCCAAGAGATGCATTTTTGCTCTTTCTGATGCACAGCGTAGTCGTGTCCTACCCCTGTGTGCATGTAACGGTATGAACGGGCATCCAGCAGCGCTGCAGTGGGAGTCCACAGAGATTTGACATGAGTATCCTGTTTCCCTCCTCCTCCGCTAATACATACTTTGTACATAATTGCAATGACTGTAGTGAGTAGTCATCTGAGGAATGTGTGAGAATGCCGCTGCAGGAGCGGGTCCCACCGTGCTGATCACTTACCCAGCTAGCACGCATGGGAGTGCTTCACATTGCTCTGTCGTGACATTGCAGTCTGAAAATCTTGCCAGCTGACACGTACCTGCTTCCATGTGGCCACTCGTTAGCTTGGTGAAGGAAGAGAGCAGAAGAAAAGCAAATCAGTTCAGAATAACTCCTATTTCATGCTGTAACCCTCCAAAGAACAGAACTACTCCTTCATGTATATTATGTAGGAATAGCTGTGATAGACATGTTTCTCTCTATCCGTAAAGTGGATGGAGAGATAAATAGACAGAAAACAGTCATTTTTAAGTTGGGCTGCATTGATCTGTGTCTTGTCGGTGGAAGTCTTTCCTTTTCAGAAACACTCATGGGTACAAAATGCAACAAAAGGATATTAAATCAGGAATAGTGGTAAGCTAGGGCTGAAAGGGAAGCTTTATTCACATGCCCCCTCCTCCTCACTTCTAGGTGTGTGTACCCTGGAGCCACCCTTTTACATCGTGACAGAGTACATGCCATTTGGGAACCTGCTAGACTATTTACGGGAATGCAACCGGGAGGAAGTGAGTGCTGTTGTGCTGCTCTACATGGCCACTCAGATCTCCTCTGCTATGGAGTACCTGGAGAAGAAGAACTTCATTCACAGGTGAGTGAAGGCACATCGAGCTGTTACAGTTTCAGATTGCAGTGATGAACAGGCCCAGGAATTCCTCTTTGGGGAACAGAGTTAAGTTTCACGCTGGTTATCCACGAGCCAAACTGCTGTAATTTCTGTTACCATTGTGTGATGAGCTGCTGATCTCATCCTGTTCTCAGGAAACATCAAATTATCATCGTCACAGCTATTATTACCGGAAATTTAATAGAATTTAAAGAACGGTCCCTAATCCTGACTTACCTTATTGTTCCTAAGAGTAAGTCTGCTTTTACCTGCTGTATAAAGAGAGTACTTCCTGATTCAGAAGAGAGGGGCAGGACTGTGCGACCACAGGACAGTATTCCACAGCTTGCTCCAGTGAAGGAGTGTGCTTTTTTCCTCGGTACAGGGACCTGGCAGCACGGAACTGCTTAGTTGGAGAAAATCACGTGGTGAAGGTGGCTGACTTTGGCTTAAGTCGACTCATGACCGGAGATACCTACACAGCTCACGCTGGAGCCAAGTTCCCAATCAAATGGACGGCTCCTGAGAGCCTGGCCTATAACACCTTTTCAATCAAATCAGATGTTTGGGGTAAGATAACTCCACTTCGGTATTTTCTTTCTTTTCATTTTGTTGTTCTTTGTCAGCCTAGACAGTAACTTGCTTTCTGGCTTGTGGAGAAACGTGTGTGGAGGAGATGGTCACGTGCCAGGCCACAACTTCATGAAAAAGAATATTTTTAGTATGTAGTATCTTCACCTAGACCAGCCTGAAATATCTGCATGAAAACACTGCTGCCTCAAGCTGCAGTAAAGGTCACAGTGTAATGAGCAACAGGAGAGGAGAGCAGACTTCTGACCAGGAATTTTGTTTTTCTCCTTTTGCAGCCTTTGGGGTGCTATTGTGGGAAATCGCTACCTACGGGATGTCACCATACCCAGGCATTGACCTCTCTCAGGTGTATGATCTGCTGGAAAAGGGCTATCGGATGGAACAGCCGGAGGGGTGCCCTCCAAAGGTTTACGAACTGATGCGGGCATGTGAGTCTCTTCTTCCAGTTTGGAGGACAAAGCCTGGGAGGGGTGGGAGAAATCTGTAGTTAACTCTGAAGTCCTTGCTTGTTACGTGTGGTTTTGTTAGCTAATGAGGAAAAGGCCCTGCCGCTGGAGATGCACCTGGTTACTGATGCAAAATGAGTCTGGTCTGTAGGGAACTAGACTTCACTCTCCAAACCTCTCATCTCCAAGTACAGCTACACAGCACTTTGTGGCAAGTTGTCAGCAGGACTCCTACTATGGAATCACCTAATTAGAAGGAAATTTAGTTCTCTGTAAGCACAGCGCCTGGGCAGGAGACATGTAGTTGACAAGGCTGCACAAAATGCATCCTCCAAGCATGCTGTGAAAAGCTCCCTAATGCTCAAGAACAAACTGAGAATCTGCTGATAAAAGCCCAAAAGATACGGTGTGTTACAGGGAGGGACCAATCTCCTTCAGTCCCACAAGAGCAGAGACTGTGTTGAGCAAAATGTTGAAGAGCCTAGGGAGCAAACCAGGCCATGCTGTTGAGTAAGGCAAGCAGCTCTGAGCAGAGAGACCCCGTCAGTGTGACCAGGGTGGGCAGAGACTCCTTGGTGCTAAGTTGGGCCATCTGTGCGGCCCTCAATGTACCACACAGACAAACCAGGGCTTAAGAGCCCATTCTACAGCCTGTCTCCAGCGATGCCTGATCTCAAGCATGTCAAAGAAAGGGTGAATTTAAGGCAGGAAACAGAGAAGCCTGGGTGATCATGAAGGATATTGCTTCAAAAAACCGTCAGGAAACTGGCAAAAGCCCAAGAGCAGGGAATTCATATGATACTAATGCAACTCAAAATGAGCAGAAGGCTGTCACTTTCCAGACCCTATGGTGATATCAACAGACAGTGCTTCAAGACTGCAGATTTCTAACTACAGAAATGACACTTTTTGTCATGATACCCTTCCATAACTTTCCAAGCTCCACCTTGGATCCATGTATGCGCTTCCTCTTTCTCCCCCAGGGTGCACACATTCTCCTTTTGGACAGTTCTGCCTGAACTTCAATATTAAGAGCATTGAGCAGAAGCCTGGAGCTTTGCACGCAGTTACCTGTGAGCAGGCTAGATGTGTTCAGTCCAAACAGCCAGTGTAGCAAGCACGGAATGCTCTTTTGTCCGAAAAATTCAGGAAGAGGGGTGGGGAGATCAGCCAATGCCGTGGAGTTGGCACAGAGATGGGACTTTTAGAACCGGTTCCTTCCTCTCCAGATCTGTTTGTTAGGATGCAGTGGGGTGACTGACTGCTGCTATGAATTAATATCTGTGAATGATTCTAAAGCCTGTTAATAGTAGTAGGAGATCAGGGTCTGACTACAGTTGAGAAAGCTTAGGTATCTTCTGTCTCCTTGGACAGAATAAAAACTTATCTCCTACCTATTTCAGGCACTGGCACTTACTCTGCTTTCTCGTATTGCAGGCTGGAAGTGGAACCCACCAGACCGACCTTCCTTTGCTGAGACCCACCAGGCTTTTGAAACCATGTTCCATGACTCAAGCATCTCAGAGGGTGAGAGCCCCTGTTGCTGTATTTCTGGAGGTTACGCCCCAGGGCGCTATGTCTTGTGGATGGGCCCTTAAGGCTCATCTACTAGCAGTGGAGTTTGTGACGAAGCTTCATCCTGTACTTAATTTGTTTACCGTAAGTGGGTAAACACATTCCCGTACTTCCTGCACAAATACTGAATGAACTACAGACATACACCAGTGCAGGGGACTGGTTTCATTTGAGCACTGAGATGCCAAAGAGTTAATGTAAAGAATGTTATCTCCTCTGTTAGAGGAAGCCTCTTGTTTCCCAGACTGAAGAGTAAGGAATAGTGAGTGATGCTGAGAGAAGGATGTTGCATAGCACAGTCCTGTGCTGGCTGCAGCAATTAGGTCATGAAATGCTACTCTGGCTGCCTTCATTTTTAAAAAGTGTTCCTTAATCTCTGAAATTTCTACTTAGCTACTTCTAGGAACAAATCTGTGCAACTCAGCTCTCAAATATAATCAGCTAGGAGGTAAATTGTAGAATAAAACTGTTCTGGTCAAGATCATAGAGTCCAGCCATTAACCCAGCACTGCCAGGTCACCACTAAACCATGTCTCTCAGCACCACATCTCCATGGCTTTTAAACCCCTCCAGGGATGGGGACTCCACCACTGCCCTGGGCAGCCTGGTCTGAGCCTTCACAACCCTTTTGGGAAAAATTTTTCCTCGTGTCCAACGTAAACCTCCCCTGGTGCAATTTAAGGGATAGTAATCTGCCAGAAACAGTTACTGGTGAGAAGTGTGACACTAGGCAGCAGACAAGCAGAAACATCTGAGCATTTCTAAATTAAATACAAAGCTGATCCATTCACTTCCCTACTGCAGAAAAAACACAGCAGCTGGAATTCTACCAAGGAGGCTCTAGAGCAGGCACATCAAGTGGCCCACACAACTGCCAGGATATGGCCATAAGGTTGTAGGGGTTTTTTCTTTTTTTTTTTTTTCAGTCACATACCTTGTGCTGATGTTGGGAAGGAAATGCGCAGTCTTCATTTCTAATAGGGAGGTGTGGTGCTTTACCTCAAGAAAAGCAGCTTAGGTCGAGATCCAGAGGGGACACGACTTTTAGGAGATCCCAGGAGCAGCAACAGGAGGCACCTTAATTAAAACCAGAGGCAAATGCATTCAGTGCTGGCTTTAGCTCTTGGGCAACCCTTAACCCAGGAGAGAGCTCAGCTGATACCAGACCTCACGTACAGATCCTACCACTGGGTTTTTTGCTGAATTTATAAAGATGTAAGTGAATTTGAAAGCATTATGAAAGACATATTAGTTAGCCTGAATACCTCCAGATTTGAGGAAAAACTAAATCCATAAACTACATATTTCTCAGACATGTATCTGTTCTTACCAGTCTGGGTTTGCAGTAAAGACCCAGACTGTCTTTTCCTCTGCCAGTCTCTGTCCCATCTATACCCTTTTTGTTTGTTGTTTGTTTTTTTTTTCCCCCTAATAGAGGTAGCAGAGGAGCTTGGAAGAACAGCCTCCTCCTCATCCATAGTTCCTTACTTGCCCCGGTTACCCATGCTTCCCTCCAAGACTAGAACACTGAAGAAACAGGCAGAGAACAAGGAGAACATTGAAGGAACACAAGATACTGTGGAGCACTCAGCTTCCAGCTCAGCACCAGGTATGGGCCCTGGGACAGGGGCAGTGAGGCCTCGTGTTCTAGGATGGGCTTGCTGCTGGTGGAAATTGCTGAGGGACAGAAGAAAATGGAACAATGTGACGTGGGAAAGTGCTTTGTGCTGCTGTGTCAGTAGGGCTCCTCCGCAGCCCCGTTATTTCCTTAGCAAATAGAAAACACTGCAGCTTGCTCAATGCTCTTTTAGTAAATCCCGTTGTATTTTTTTCCTTTAAATTAAATTTTGCTTTTTTTAAAATGACAGCTTCAAAACTGAAGTTGACAATGCCACAAGAGATTTTCTTTTATACTTATGGTATCTGGGGAAAGAGAAAAAAAAGCTACAGGAAGGGAGTAAAACTGGAAGAAAAGAGTAACTCCACTTTCCCCCAAGCTCTCTCCTAAGTGGCCTCCTCAGTGTAGACAACAAACACTCGCAGAAGTGGAAAAAAAAGTAAAAGTCAAAGGCTCACCAGCCTCACACGAAAGTGGAGGTGTTACTTTTCCCCTTGCTCACTCTATGCAGAACTTGGGCAGCTGAATATGGTGGGCCCGTGAAGCCCACTGCATGACAGGGAGGTAGAAGTGACGCTTGATTTTGGAGATTCACCCTTGTTTCTTCTGTCTAGATTTTATCAGAAGCACGCAGCCAACAAGCAGGTCTCCTGCACTGCCTCGCAAACAGAGGGACAAATCACCCAGCAGCCTGTTGGAGGATGCCAAAGAGACCACTTTCACCAGGGACAGGAAAGGTGGCTTCTTCAGCTCCTTTATGAAGAAGAGGAATGCTCCCACACCTCCCAAGCGCAGCAGTTCCTTCCGGGAGATGGAGAATCAGCCCCATAAGAAATACGAGCTGACGGGTAACTTTTCATCTGTTGCTTCCTTGCAGCATGTGGATGGGTTCTCTTTCACTCCCGCGCAGCAGGATGCAAGCCTGGCGCCACCCAAGTGCTATGGTGGGAGCTTTGTGCAGAGGACCTTCTACAACGATGATGGCACTGGTACCAGCAGTGGTGGGGGCGTAAGCACTGGTGGTGGGTGGTCGGGCATCACTGGTTTCTTTACACCGCGCTTGATTAAAAAGACACTGGGTTTACGAGCAGGAAAACCCACTGGCAATGAAGAAGCTTCAAAGCCTTTTCCAAGGTCAAACTCTACATCTTCCATGTCCTCAGGGCTTCCAGAGCAGGATAGGATGGCAATGACCCTTCCCAGAAATTCCCAGAGGTCAAAAATCCAGCTGGAACGGACAGTGTCCACCTCCTCTCAGCCCGATGAGAGCACAGGGAGGGCCAATGACCTGCTTCCCAAAAGGTTTGAAGAAGGCCCTGCTTTGACCAGAGAGAGACCAAAAGCAAAGCTCTTGCCAAGGGGTGCCACCGCGCTCCCTTTCCGAACCCCCTCTGGATTGGAGGAGAAGGAGGGTCCAGGGCTAGCAGCAGCTCCTAAGGGCAAAGAAAAAACCAGTGGTCTACGGCAAGGGGTCCTTGAGGATGGTGAGAGACCGGGGTGGTCATCCCCAGCAAAGGCTGCAGCAATACTTCCAACCACTCATAACCACAAAGTGCCAGTCCTGATCTCACCCACTCTCAAACACACTCCAGCAGATGTGCAGCTCATTGGCACAGACTCTCAGGGTAATAAATTTAAGCTCTTATCTGAGCATCAGGTCACTTCTTCTGGCGACAGGGACCGGCCCAGACGGGTAAAACCAAAGTGTGCTCCACCTCCACCACCAGTGATGAGGCTCCTACAACAGCCAGCTGCCTGCTCAGCTGCAGCTGAAGAGCTGAGCAACGCGGCAGGAGCGCAGCACGGACTGGAATCGAGCGAAGGGAGTAAGAAGGCAGCAGCAGCAGCACCTGTTGGTGGAAAATCTGGGAGGCCTGTAATGCCTCCACCTCAAGTGCCTCTGTCATCGTCTTCCACCTCCCCGGTGAAAATGGCCAACGGCACAGCCGGCGCAAAAGTAGCGCTAAGAAAGACCAAACAGGCAGCTGAGAAAATCTCTGCAGACAAAATCAGCAAGGAAGCGCTGCTGGAGTGCGCAGATCTTCTCTCCAGTGCCATCGCCGAGCCAACACCAAACAGCCAGCTGGTGGACACAGGCCACCAGCTGTTGGATTACTGCTCAGGCTACGTGGACTGCATCCCGCATACACGCAACAAATTTGCCTTCCGGGAAGCCGTGAGCAAACTGGAACTCAGCCTGCAGGAGCTGCAGGTGTCCTCAACAGCTGCTAGCGTCCCTGGGGCAAACCCCGTCCTTAATAACTTATTGTCATGTGTCCAAGAAATCAGCGATGTGGTGCAAAGGTAGCTACTGTCAATCTGGGTAAGAGAAATACACACGGGGAGGGAGGGGGGCTTTTTTCTGTACTGATGCTTTCAAAAGGAAAGACTGATACTTGAGTATGTGAAGTACCTCAGATCACTGAGTTCTCCTCACGTTTACAGGTTCATCTCAAAAAGAAAAAAAGGGGATGGAGAGGGTAAAGCTGTAAGGGGCAGAACATCCAGTGTTTGTCCCTACCTAGTCAGGCTGACCTGCATGGTATGGCAAGGGAAGGAAGTTCCTTGTTCCTCCCTTGGAGAGGCAGGAGAATCGATGGCAGGTTCTCGCTCTGGGAAAGATGGTTTGATGTGCGATAGCTGGAGTGCCTGCAGGCCACTCGGCTCTACAGATCCTCCCCTGTCTGCACTAATACATGCTTTGGCCTCCTGAGAAAGCAAAGGCAAGGCCCTGGGGCTCCACTGGTACCAACTGCTGAGCGCTGAGCTGGAGGAGCTCTGAAGGGGGAGGTCTAATGCACTGACAGTGTCCAGAGCTGCTGGAGATGGATGCACTAGCCCAGGTGGCTTCCACAGCGCTGCTGCTGTAAGGAGAACTGCAAAATTAGTTAATATATAAACCTATCCCTTTTCCCTCCCGTCCACCTCATCCACCACATGTTCTCATCATCGTTGTATCGGAAGCATCAGGGATGCTGGGCAGACTTACCACTGGAATACCCCCTTCCCCGCCACACAGCCTTCACTCAGCTGACACCTATTCCTAGTGGTCTAGCACGGGTGCTGCTTGATGGTCTTTTGTGAGTAGTTTGGGGCTCTTGCACAACTTGCCAGTGTTGTTATTGGGGTGGGTGGGTTGGGTTTTTAAAGCTCTATATTGTTTTTAACTTGTTACCAGGTTGACTCCCCAATTCATTTTCATCACCTTGAGGACCCATGGTAGGTGAGGCAGAGCCTCTGGCTTGTTCTCCACATTCCTTTAGCAGTCGCAGAGCTGCGGGGCCAGCTGGAGAGCCAGAGGGTAGAGCCTGGCCTGCCCACCGCACGCCCTCGCTGCTGCAGGGTTCCCTGGGCCTGTTCCCTTCCTTGGCATAGCACTGACACCTCACTGACAGCTTCCTGGGATTTGTTCTGGTGCTTACCGGGCCCGCAGGCTTTTAGCGTCCCTGCATTTGAAGGTGACTGGGTATGTCAGCGCACGGCAGGGGGAAACCACAGCCGTTGTTTTGTAGTTATTCCTGGATTTTAAAGGCTAGGCCAGAATCTCGGGCTGTGGCATTGGGAACACGCCCATAAACTGCACTCTCCTCTGCCTGAGACGTGACAACGGATGTTGTGGCTCTGCCTTGGAGAGCTCCCCCCAGGTGACGGTCTCTGATGCCTGCTGACAATCCCAGCGCGAAAGCAGTTGTGTGGTTGGCGTTGTCTTCCTTGCTCTTAGTGCTGTTTGTAGACTGTAGTGGCCTCAAAAAGCCAGTCTGCTGCAGCTGGGCACAACTCCCTGAGATCTAAACGTACTGGCAGGTAGGAAGACTTTGACTACCAGATGAGAACAGGCCTGATACCGGGCTCCAAACACGTTACTCTGCATGCTGCTGCTCACTTCACTGTTGGTGATGATAGAAGATCTCACTTGCTTTGCACCTTAAATCTTTTCATTTTTTGGCTAAAATGCTTTTTTAAACTTGTTTTTAAAGCGTGACTGTGCTCCTTTTAGTTTGAGCATTTAGAGTTGAGCTGGGGCACAGGTGAGTTTAGAAGATGGGCACGTCCATTTCTGCCTGGGAGCATTGCCCTGTTGGTGCCTGGAAGCGGGCTGGGCTGTCTCTGTCCGCATCCCTGTTTTTTCCATGAAGCACAGCAAGACAGGGGCCTGAAGAAATCTTTAGGAATGGGCTGGTGTCTGAGAATCCTCAATTTATTACTGGTCTGTAGTAAAAGAAGTTGTGTCACACTGCATGAATGCACACTGGTGGAGCAGTATGTGAGGTAAAATGGCCCGCGTGAACTTCACTGTCCACATAACCAAAATTGTGAGGGGAAAAGAAAAAAAACCACCCCTCTACCCCAGCCAACAGGCATTAAAGTGAATTCCTTAGTCCTACAAGTCAGTTTTACTCCAGTGAGCTGGTACCTAAGTGGAGACACATTGAAGTGGAGCATGGGTTACTCATCCTGACCCAGCAGTACCCAGCAAAGGGCTGCAGTAGAATCTCCAGTCCGGCCGGGCTCTCCCACAGCCCTCGGGCCAGCGAGGCTGTGCCAGGGCTCTCTCAGAGTGAGAACGCTCAGCCATGAGACAAAGCGTCAAACCATTATCTCGTAGACTTTACCAAGGGCTTGTGGGGTCTTACCTTATCTCCCTCAGTCATCTTTGTTGAAGGTGCACACCGCCTTTGGAAAGGTGACCTGCGGAGGGAAGGAGGGTCGTGGTGTTGCTTCGTGTGGCGTGTCTAACAATCAAAGGGGTTTCAAAGGTACGGGAGCTTTCTTTGGGGCAGAAGGGCGGGTTGTGTTCGCCCCAGCAGACAATCATGTGGGTTCATCGCTCTACCACCACTTGGTCCAGGGCAAGTGGACTGGAACTGAAGTGATTCTCAGGGGAAAGGTATTGCAACCAGAAGATTTTAAGGCTTTTAGTCCAGTTCTGATGAGTATTTTGAAAGAAACCTTTTTTTTCCCTGAATGCCAGTCTTCCAGAAAAGCTCCAGCAAAAGTGATAGACTAGCAAAGAATTCCTGGAATTTCTTGTTACTCAATCTCCCCTCTTCCAGCCCATTCTGAAGGAACTAAATGTGCCCCAACGCAGGACTGGTTCCCCTCCGTTGCTCCTCTCCACTTCTTTGCAGATGCTGCCTGGTTTCTCCTCCCACAGAGTAGAGAGGATGGGCAGTAAGGCAGCTGAAGCACCCGTCTGCTTTTACAGAGTCACAGAATGGCTGAGGTGGCCAGGGACTTTTGGAGGTACTCTGGTTCAACCTCCCCTGCTCAAGCAGGGCCACCTACAGCCACCACCCTGGACTGTGTCCAGATGGCTTTTAAGTATCTCCAGGGATGGAGACTCCACAACCTCTGTGGGCAACACAGAAGCCCATTCAGTTTTGAGCCCTCCTGTAGTGGAAAAGCCTGGAACGGTGGAATTTGGGGACTTACCTGTCATCGCTCCCATGGAGAGGAGTGCTTTCTCTGCTCTTACCTGCTTTATATCAGGTGGTGGCAGAGGTCGTGCTGACTTGACACTAGGTTCTTTTACCCTAAAGAGGAGGCTGCAGAATTGCTGCTCTGTCTGCTGCCCAACGGTGTTCTATTCCCAAGCCGGAATCTCTGGCAGGATAGCAAATGGCTGGGAAAGCTGCTTCTGCTGTAAGTCAGCGTTCAGTTGTTCTTCCTTCCACAGCTACTCTCCTAAAATTGTTACCGTTCCTTCTCCCTTCTGCTACGTTTGGCTTTCACTTTACCCTTAAAGGCCTGTGGTGCAGCAGCTCCTCTGCTTTCAGCCTCATGCAGCACGTTCAAAGTGACCCAGGGATGGTGTGGCCCCATTCTTTGTCCCAGTGAAGAGCACGGTTTAGAGTATTGGACAACATAACTCCTGTTGTGTTTCCTCTCCTCCTCTCCTCTTCTGCTTCCTGCGAGGCGGCCTTGCAGGGTAAGGGTGCCGGCGTGCCCGAGCGCTCTCACTTGCACTAGTATGGGCTAGAATTTGAAGCAGTGGTCTTTGCGTCAGGGGATGGTGTCACACAAAGCGTGTGCTCACACGGTGAGCTGGCCCGTGGCGTGTTCTCTTCCCGGCTGCAGAGAGGAATTTGCCAGCTCACAGGTGCAATTCTCGCTTCTTCCTGCGCTGTACACCCTTTTTAACCCCAGAAGCGGCAGCACTTTGATTTAATCACATTTTTCATTAGTGCGGATGGGTGAAGCTGAATTGAGAGCCTGGGTCTTGGGACCGCATCAAATTTAGCCGCCAGGAAAGCAGAATTGAATGGAGTTGTGTTGCTGAGGCAGAAGACAGCGGGGAAGGGGGGGCTGGCTGTTCCCATCCTCCTCACACAGGACATTTCTCCTGAGCACCACTGGCCGTGGGTCAGCGAGACAGCCACACACACACATTGACGTCCCATCAGGTGTGCTTCGGCAGGAGCGTCATGGCACGCGGCTCTCGGTGGGTAGCAGGAGCTCAGCCCTGCAGGGATGGGCAGTAGCTGCACCGCGACTGCGGCAGTAACAGCGCAGCCCCTCCCTGCCCCGAGCGGTGGCGTGAGCGCGGGCAGCGGGGGGGACACTGCGCCCCCAGCCCCTGCTCTGCTTACCTGAGACAGGCTGCCCCGCAGCCGAGGCGTCCCGTCAGCTGCTCCGCGCTCTTGGGCACCGGCCCTTGTGACAAGCGCTAACGAATCCAGGAGGTTGTTTCTGCCAGTGTCATAGGCTGCTGTCTTCTCTTTTCACACGCTCAGCCCAGCCCTGCTGCTCATCCATGGCTGGCAGGGAAACCCCAGGGAAGGGGCTGCAGCCTGCTCGGAAGCCTCCCAGTTGAGCAGGAGCAGCACATCCAGCAGGGATGGGGGCGGGGGTGTGCCCCCAGCGCCTGCACTGCAGAGCAGAACCTTCAGCCTGTTAATAAAGAGGTGATGGGACACCTGACTGATTTATGATACCTACGTGGTAAGAAAGGTCTGTACCAAAGGAGGTCGTTCTTCCAAAGGTGTCCGCTGTGCGTGGGCTCGGCCCGCTGTCTGTAGCAGTAGTGAGCTGATTGAGGGCAGGAATGGATTAAAACGAAACACGTTAATCACCAGTCACTCTACCAGTGTTGTCAACTGTTTTGTTTTTAATTGTTACTGTAATATATTTTGGTTGTTTTTCTAATTTAATTCTCTCACTATCGTCTGACTGTGAACTGCGAACAGTGTTAAACTTGATGTAAATAAGGCCCTTTGAAGGGCCTCTTTGCCTGTTGTTCCACCAAGTTTTGCCAATTTGCATTTTGTTTTAAATAAAGGTTGCAATATTTTATTGGCAAAAACCACCAGAGTGTACGCTGCTTTTTTTTCCATAAGGAATATTTGAAGCTGCTCAGTACTAACCTGAAGTTTGTTATTTTGGGTAGAAAAGACAAGATCATTATAAACCTGTTAGAAAAATAATTTAATTCTGCCAGGTCACAAAGAAAAGCAGTATCTTTATTTATACCATTAAAATCAAACTTTACGCTGCCATGGAGCGGTCAGAGGAGAGTGGTTCTTGCTGTTGGGGTCACGCAATCAAACCTCCACTTAATTCTGAAACACACACGTGTGCCCTGGCAGCGCGCCGGGTCTTGCATCACCAGGTTAACAGTTTGCCCTCATTAGCAACACCAGCCCCGCACTGCTGGCCGGGCTGCGAGCTGACTCCTCCCACTCCCTGCAGCATCCGACTAACCCAGACAGCTGAAAATTCTTTTCTATTTAAAAAAAAAAATCAGAGGTTGTCCTGGCTTACACAACCTTCTCAGCAACTAACCTTCCACTAGCAACTTCATAAACTTTCTGCCCAGGTTACAAAACACAACTTGAGTTGTGTTCTTCTGGCAGGGCTGCACCCTCCCTTCCCTGGGCACATCGCCCTCTGACATTTCCCAGGCTGAAGCTTTAGGCTCGACACGTGGGATTAAAAGATGAACCATAAACCAAGTCTCAGAAAAGCCTGATAACGGCGCACGCTGGCACAGGGCCTGCGGTCCAATCTAGAGACAACAGGTAAGTTTGAACTCACTGTGCATCAGGTGAGCAGTGAGAAAGCAGCTGGCTTGTCTTCCTACCTTGGACTATGAAGCCTCCTTTGATAAGAGAGCCAGCGTGCCCGGAGGGAAACACCAACTCAAAGTCTGCAGGACTAGTCAGGGTGTCTGGTCAATCTTTTCCCAGAGGCCGTGCTGCTCATCGCTGGCACCACAGAGACGTTCAAAGCTTAAATTGGGTCAAAGGTCCGCACACAGAACTGAGCCCTGTCCTTGGCGTGTGCTGCTTCACCTTGCCGCCCCAGCCCAGCTGTGTTGGAAGGGAGTTTTGACCTACAGGTCACAAACTGGTTCCTGTAACGCTGTTGAAATTTTTTTGGTCCTGCTGTAAGATACTTATCACCTGGCAAGTACCCAGACAGCAAACAGCCCCTTAGTGTAGTCATGCTGATAACCAGCCGAAAAACCACGGCACGCAATGTACTGAAAAAAACAGTCAAAGCCTCCAATCTTACTGCACCCCTGAACACCTGAATTCAGCTGCAGCCTGTTCCTTCAGCCACCGTCCTCCTCAGCTGCCCTTTGCCTTTGAAAGGGGAATCAGTCTCCCCTCTCTCATTCTGCAGTGAAGCAAATGGGCTCTTCACCCAGCTGGGGGGTTGGAACCAGACAGTCCCCAAGGTCCCTTCCAACCCAAACCATTCTGTGAGTCTGTTCTATGAAACTGCTTAGAAAAATAATTTTGTCATAAGTTCACCTCATCCTTGCTGCTGCTTCCATACAACAGAAGAGTCCAAAGAGAGAGGGACACTCCGAAGTGAGAGGCTATGGATCTGCGGAGGAGATTATTCAATCATTTTCTCTACGCAAGGGCCGCCCTGCACAGACCGTGACCCTGGCACGCACGACCCTCAGCAGCAGACACCTTGCGCATGCAGGAGAGCCGCAAAGAAAAGAAAAACTTCAGCTCCAGCAAAACAGTCCCGGGCAGTTCCGAGAAAACTGGGGACTGGAGCAAGGATGTGGCTTCCGCTGGACCGTCTCAACAGGACCAGTCTGAGGCCTTCATTACAGGCTACCAAAACAAGGATGTGGACATCCCTGCTCACATCAAACTGAGCACCTGTCAGCACAACCAAAGCGCTACCTGATAAAAAGAAGAGACTTGAAAAACACCAGGCACGCTCCAAACGCAGCCAACCCATGTCCCAAGGGTGAGGCCGGACAGGGTGTGCCTCCTTCCCTGCTAACAGCCCTCGGAGACACAGGGGATTAAGTCTCTGGTCCTGTGTAAGTGGGAAGCTTTGAAGGCTGCTTGCCCTACCTAGTGCAAGGAGAGCAGCTCCTAGTGTGCAGAACCACCTTCACCACCGGTACAGTCCGATCTGGTGTTCAAGGAAGGAAGTAATTGATGCGCTGAGATACAGATTTGCAGCCTTGTGCAGAGAAAAGCTTCTCCTCTTTGGGGACAAACACCATCATCCTGGCCACCTCGTCAAGGGCTGCCTCAGTGTATGGAAGTCCACGGGCCAGGAAAGCATCCCGTGCGCAGAGCTTCACATGGTGGTACTCCAGGGGCAGGAACGGCACAAAGAAATCAATGAGGTTCTCTTCGAGGAGGCGGCTGCGGGCATAACCACTCTCTGCAGCAAAGCACAAGAGAAAAACATCAGAAGCTTCACCCAAGAGCTGTCAGCCCTTTGCGAGGCACGGCTTGTCTCTCTGAGAAGACATCTTGGCTCATCCAGCTGTATGTGGTGGCAGAGAGACACCCACCTGCAAAGACCTGGCCAGCACTTAGTCTGAACTCAGAACAACACTACAGCTTGCCCGTCTTGTGCCAAGAGAAGCCTGAATCCCCAGAGAAGCCTTGATACTTCCCTGCAGTGTCCAGAGGGGCAGGTTTGTGGGCAGCCTGCCAACAGCACCCCGCAAGCAAGCATAGCTCTTACCTTCAGGCTCCTGCAGCTCCAGCCACAGTCGCTGCTCCAGGAATTCCATAGAGATCTCCTCTCGCGCCCGGCCGGCTCGCCAGAAGTCCAGCGCTACCTCATTAATGGTGTTGCCACCGAGATTGCTGTGGATGCAGAAGGGAAATCATTCGAAGGTGCCCCCAGAGATGAACTGCTGAGAGCTGCCAGCAGCCGCCCCTGCAGACAGGCCTCAGCAAATCTGCTGGCTGTGAAGGATTTGCTGTGTAGGAACAGGATTTGAGATATTAGCACATGGAGGAACCAGCTTTCTTCCCAAGGACCCCCTTTCTACAGGCATCCATACAACCACCTTCCATCCTGCCAGCTCAGACCCTGGGGCCGCTGCTTTCTCTCCCAGGGTGGGACCAGGAGCCAGCTGAATTCATCTGGGTCAGTCCCCTGCCTCTGGACACCCTCTGCGGGGGCAGCTCCGTGGCAGGGGGACACAAGGTCCTGGCAGCCATTGAGGCTCCCAGAGCAGCCCCTCACCTTGGAAAGTGGTTCAGGGCCAGGCAGCCCCCGAGTGAGGGGTTTGCAACAGGCTCAGACAACAGCCCCAAGTGCCCCGCGTCACCAGTGAGCTGGCGATAGTGGGAACCAGCTGGCTGCAGAGTGTGTGCAGGTGGGAGGCTGAGGGGCCCTGGGTGACAGAGATCTCGCACCCTCCTTCCTCCTGTGTCAGAGGCTCTGGACCCATTCATTCCCCAGATGGAGGGGAAGAAAAATGAAAAAGTCACCAGCTTCCCACCTATGCACTGCCTTGTCAGGGGCGGGGAAACAGCCTGTCCCGATCCTGTTCCCACCCAGACCATGGGAGAAACAGCCCCTTGTGACTGAGGACAGGCTGCAGGACCAGGCCAGTGTCCAAAGGAGCCCTGGGGCAGAGCCAGCCCCTCTCCAACAGGTCTGTGTCACACTGCCACCGGGAATGACGAAACACCCCCAGGGTTACACATCGCTGCAGTTCAGGGCACCCTGCTCCCCTCTGCTTGGTGGCACAAAGGGGCTGATGTCCCCCTTGCCCTTGACACCTGCATGGCTTGCCAGGCAGGACACAAGGTCAGCTCAGAGTAGCTGGCAGCATGTCCACACTGCCCCAGAGCAACAAGGGAGAATCTGCCACCTCCACAACGGCTCCCCACACAGGTAGGACTGAACCATGGTCAGCTCCACAAGCAGTGCACACACATAACAGTTCTCTGTGGGCAGAGAGGAGGAACTTCTGGGGAAGGTCCTTGAGGAACCACCGGGATTGGAGGTTAGAACACTTGCTTGGACAGTAGGAGAATGAATGCTCTGTCCATCTCCAGCCTGTGGGAACACCTCTTGTGGAGCCAAGCTGAAGGCTGTAAGTCCTAAATTGAAGGGCCCCAAGAAGCTTGTCTTTCCCTTGGCATTTCTCAGTGCCTACGTCAGGCATGCGCCTACCTCACATCTCAGTTTTGAGATGTCTCACCTCTCCCTCCAGATTCATCCCACCTAGGCTCGCGTCAGGGACAGCACTGGAGTGTGCATGTGCCCAAGTCCCTTCTCCCTTTGGATGGGAAAAAGAACCAACTAAACCACAGGATGAGCCAATGCCAGGATCAGCCCTCACAGCACAGCAGACTGATGGCACCTCAGCCTGCAGCCATGGCCCAGCAGCGGGAACTCCGCACCTCCCGCTCCCAACCAACAGTGCAACATCACACAGGAATGTCCCACCAAGACCTGTAGCTCCAGCTTTGCTCCCTGGAGTACAGGATCTCCCTGCTCAGCTGTGCAGGATGACACCACGCTAGCTCTAAACACTGGCTCCTTGTCTCAAAGCCTAGACACTGGGTCAGATGTCCCAGCTAAGCGGGGCCTCAGCTCCTCAGCAAATGCCCCATACCCAGGGAGGATGCCCAGCATCTATAAACAAAACTGACTGTGGAAGCAACCACATCTTGGAATAGCTAGACATCTCCTTCTCCTCCCCTGCAGCCTGAGCCCCTCGTATCATAGAATCATTCAGGTTGGAAAAGACCCTTCAGATCATCGAGTCTAACCATCAACCCTACTCTAAAAAGTTTTCCCCTAAACCATATCCCCCAACACCACATCTACACGACTCTTAAACACATCCAGGGATGGTGACTCAACCACCTCCCTGGGCAGCCTTGGGGGATAAATTCCATCACTTCGCTCCTCCCCATCCCTTTGGGGGTCTAGAAGTCACCTGAGGAAGAGGAAGATGGATCTCCGGTAATCTGCCTGGCCCTTGTTGTCATTGCGAGCCATGAAGGGCTTGAGGGCGTCCAGGAGGCCCAAGTGAAGTTTCTCTGCCTCATCAAAGATGAACAAGGATTGCTTGCAGTGCTGCACAGTCTCACTTATCTGCTTCTTCAGCTGAGCCTGCAGAGCAGCAGGGAGGGCTGTGAGAAGCCCAGCAGCAGTCACTGCCACTGGATCATAGTGCAGGGGCTGCGCCTGGACGCCAGGGGTTAGCCCCGGCTGGCAGCTGAGCACCACAGAACCCTCTCACCCAGATGGACACAGCAGAGAACAGGAACAGCAGAAGCAAGAAAACAAGCGAGCCAAGATAAGGATTAACAAGTGAAGGAAAGAGGAAGAAGAAATAAAGCAAGCAATGGAAAAGCACCCCCTCACACCTATCATAGACAGGTGGATGCCCAGCCAGCCCCTGAGCAGTGGTTTCCTGCCCCAAACCCCCTCTCCTCAGTTTCCGTTGCTGAGCGCAGTGGTAAGTGGCACAGAATATCCCTTCGGTCAGCTGGGGTCAGCAGCCTGGTATCCCCCTCCCAAATTCTTGTGCACCCCCAATCTACTGACTGCGGGGGCATAGTGGGAGAAGGAGAAAGCCTTGAGGCTGTGTGAGCGCTGCTCAGCCATAGCCAGAACATCAGTGTGTTATCAACACTGTTTTACTCACAAATCCAAACCACAGCACTGTACGGGCTGCTGTGAGGAACATGAACTCCAGCCCTGTCAGACCCAGTACACTGGACCCTCCCCACAGCAACACCGTGTTGTTGGCTCTCACCTTGTACGAGTCCACATACTTGTGATGGGGGAAGTGGAAGAGTGAGATGAACACCCTGACACACTCGCTCTTCAGCCCATCCCGGTACAGGTGACTGGCCACCATCCGAGCCACAAAGTTCTTGCCTGTGCCAGACCAGCCATGGAAGGAGAGGACCAGAGCCTTCTCTGGCCGTGGGCTCTGCAGGAACCCTTGCACTGCTCGGACAACAATATCTTTGGCCAAGTGCTGCCCGTGGAGCTGCCCATTGAGGTCTGCTTCTAGCCCTGCAGGAAAGGGAGAGCAAGAGCTCAGCCTTAATGTGCCAGCCCAGCTGCTGCTGCAGGTGGGAATAAGGAGAAAATGCAGCAGGGCACTAAGCTCCCAGGGCCCTGCTGGTGGGGCTGCCCGTCTGAAGCCACAGGTCAACAAGACAGGCTGCCCAAAGGAGACATGGAGAAGGAAAAACTTCACTTTGAGGGTGACGGAGCCTGGCCCAGGCTGCCTGGAGAGGCTGTGGAGTCTCCTGCTCTAGAGAGATTCCAAACCTGCCTGGATGTGATCCTATGCAACCTGCTCTGGGTGAACCTGCTTTAGCAGGGGGTTTGGACAAGATGATCCTCAGAGGTTGCTTCTAACCCCTACCATGCTGCAATTCTGCCTGTATCCTGCCTGCATCAGCCACTGACCACAAAAATACACAGATCTTCCACTGACTCCTTTTTTCCTTTGGGAAGTGGAGGAGAGCACTGAAGCCCAATGGCCCTCATGAGCTCCCAGCAGAGGGAATGGCCACCAGAAGTCTCAGGGCCAGCAAAATGCAATGACACCTACTCAAGGCTTACACGCACGTCTTAGTGTACCCTCCTGACCTGGGGCCAGATACTGGGCCAGTTTGGATCCTAATTCATATGTCTGGGAGCTGCTGGGGGCTTGTGGCAAACTGGAGCAGACATGCTGTGCACGGAGAGGAACAACCTCTCCTGCAGACTCAGAGCTACAAATGAAAAATGGGAAACAGGACCTAGCTCAGCCCCTTGCCCTCCCACCAGCTCAGCACCCTGCTCAGAAATGCCCTCCACTTACCAAAACACACTTTTTCTAAAAGGAAAAAACCCCACAAGTGAACAACAAGAGAGACAAAAGGGAGAGGCAGCAGGGACAAGCACTGCCTGGGGACTCCCTGCCACAGCACCTACCTGTGATGTTGTTGACTATCCTGCAGTCTCCTGTTTTGCAGCACTTCCCGAAGCTGCAGTACCAGGCAGAGAGGATCTCCAGGTAATCCTGACCCACCAGAGGCAAGCTCCAGCCTAGAAAAGGCACCAGTCTGAGCAGAGGTGTGCCAGCAAGTGGGTTTTTTTTGTGCAGATGCTCAGCTGAGCCCTGTTACGAGCTGAGCTCTCCTCCCAGGTGCAGGGACTCAGCCGCTGCTTGGGCTGTGGGGAGGGGGAATAAGCACCCCACGGGCAGCAGCTGGCTGGGGCGAGCATGGAGAGCCGTGCCTGGTGCAAACACGCTCGGCTCGCCGACTCGGGGCACGCTGAGCAAGGAGGGAGATGCCCAGGGCAGTGACCCTCTAGCAGGGAAGGGCAGTGCCCACAGGAGCTGGGGGACGCGCGGGGTGTTTGGAGCCGCTGCTGCTTCTGGGGCATGAGGGAGAGAGGAAGAAGGTGCTTACCTGGGCTGTGGCTGGACTCTTCTTCCTCCTCCTCCTCCTCTTCGCAGCCCTCCTTCCACACCTTGCACGCCAGGTACTGCCAATACCGCTTGGAGAGAGCGCCCACAGCTCCCCAGTGCTTCTTCACGGCTTCGTACCTCGCCCTGCCCCACGGTCCCAGCTCCTCTTCCCAGGGCCCCCCGGTCGGCGTCCCTCGGCTGCCCAGGCCCCCCGACGGCGGCAGCAGCAGCAGGAGCAGGCAGCAGGCCAGCCCCAGGGGGGCCGGCAGCCCGCCCCGGCCCATGGCGGCGAGCAGGGAGCAAGCCGCAGGCCCGGCCCCGGCCCCGGCCCCGCCGGGCGCCCCTTAAACCGCCCCCGCTGTGACCTCACTTCCTGGCTGCCGCCCGCGGGGGCTGCTGGGGAGGCAGCGGTGGCGCCAGGCGCGGCCCGTCCGCGGCCTCCGCCGGGCCTGGCGCCGGGCTGCGGATCCTGGCGCCGTGCCCGAAAGGAGGCACCCCCTGGTCCCTGTCCTGCACACAGCTTGGACCCCCGGCCCCTCGCTTGGGGCTTGAGAGACGCTGAAGGCAGCCGCCGGACACCGCTTCCCGCCTGTTCCCGCCGCGCCGCCGGCGAACGCCTGGGCAAGGCGAATGAGCTGGGTTTTAAGTAGCCCGGTGGCTCCGCCGACGTTTTGCTGCCCCAGATGCAGGCGGCGTTGGCAGCCGCTGTTCCTCAGGGTCCGTTCCGAGGGGACGCGGGGGTAGCAGCAGAGAGCGGGGAGCGGAGGCGGTGGCCGAGCCAGACCGGCAGATTTCGGGTGTGGGAACCAAGGCACAGCTCATTACCGCCACCAGGCCCACCACCAACAACCAGTTTCCCCAGCAAGCTGCAAGCCCTGTCCAGCGCAGGGAAGCCACGAGCAGTCGTTAGGGCGGGCTGCCTGCGCTTTGGCAGGGGATTGCAAGATCCCACGCAAAGCCTGGCTGTGATTTTGGACACAGGTACACTTCAAAGTTCCAAAGCGCCACAGGTAAGTGCTGCCACACTAAATACACAAGCTCAGCTGTGGGGGGAGATGAGAAGTGGACGAGCCCCATATAACTTGCATTTTACCTTAAGCTGTCCTTGCTGCTGGCTGGCTGTAGGAGACTAACACCTCCACAAGTTACTGAGCATCAGGACATCTCCACTCACAACTTAGCCTAACCAAAACAAGACCAACGTGCTTTGGACAGGGAAAGAATTTCAAAGTTATGCCCATATCCAGAAAAATAAAAACAAGAAGGATGCTGAAGTGCAATTCATCCAGGCTGGCACATGGAGCGGGATCGCACCCTGCCAAGGTGTGGCACGGAGCCTATAAACAGGTGCCTATAAACACTGCGCATCAGTATGAAAGATACTGCTATTACTAGAACTGACGCCTCCCACTTCAAAAATAGTGAGGCTAAAGCCTTAACACCAGTTGCAATAATTTAAACAGAACTAAAGCCTGTGCACATTAAAAAAAATCAATTGGAAATCGAGTGTGCTGTGGCCATAGCAAATTAAACTGCTATTATCCTTCCTGAAAACCAGTTGAAGCACCCGAATTGAAGCATTTATATACATTTATAGCAAAATTCATGGCTGTGACATTCAAACTCTGCTCTCCTGAGGTTAAGTGCTCTAGCTGAAGAGAGCTTGTCACAAGAGATGAGCATCATAGAAAATAGATGCTTCCATGTTCCAAAGGTAAAAAAGCAAATTCTGAAAGATAAAATGACTGCCTAACACCACACCAGCTCCGCGGTACTACGGCTAATTCCCAGACTGTCAGCTCCACTCAAGCACTGCACATCTTAAGAGCTAGAGGGGAAAACAATAATCTGCCAACCACAGCCTGTTTGACCTGGGCCTGAGGTTGATGAGGCACTGAACTGTTGGGGGGCAGGAACCATCCCCTTTGAATAGTTAAATTCCTTTTGTGGGGCCTCTGGGAGGAAATTATCCCCACAGATTAGAAGGGAAACTGCAGGAAGGTATCCTATTGCACCACACTGAGGAGAAGTTGCTCATACCTGACTTGGGAAGGACGGGGCGCAGAAGCACAGCAGTCAAAGCCCTGTACAGCTTGCTGGGACTGTATCTCCCCTTTTCTTTGGTTCCGCTGCTGAATCTCAAACCATCAGTACAGTATTTGCTGATCTCCAGCTGACAGTCTTGCCAGGAGAGGCAGCTGCAGGGATTGGTATGACCTCAGAGATGACACTGGGATGCACAGCTTTTCACCTCACGGCTGGTTATTCCAAAGCAGTCCTGGTCAGCAACAACCACCTGATTAAAAATCCACCATCTCAGGTCTTACAGTGCTGGTATAATCTAAAAAGAAAGAAAAACCAGCACCACAAAAATGCGCTCGTGTCTGGCTTATTCAGCACCCCTAACACAACTCGGTACAAGCAAGCGCTCCAAGGGAACCTTGCAGTACAGCATTTTATAGCCCAGGCTGTATCTGCTGGACAGGGAGATGCCGTGCATTCATCCTTTTGTGGTTTTTTTCCAGTTTCCATAGAGCAATTCCTCTGTACATCCACAGATAAACTGACAGAAGGAGGAGGAGAAGAGTCTCTCTCCAGCAGCTTGGTATAACACAGCTGTGGACTGCATCAGTAAAGAAAAGAAAGATCTGGAATAGAGACCGTAAGGACAGTCCTTCCCCCTCCTTCCTTTAGATTTTGCCCCACAAAGTCCTGTCTCCAGTCTCAAACACTTTGAGAGAGTTCAGAAAAAAGCAAGAGCACCAGTCCCACACTTGGGATATATGAACCAAGAACTTATTTTCATTTCTCATTTTTAGAATCAACAAAAAATTGTAGGGAAAGAACTTGAAAGAAATTCAGGGGAAGTGCTAATTTTCAAACCCTTTTGGTTCTGCATTGTCTCCAAGTTGTTTCTGTTCATTCCTCTGTAAAATTATGTTCATTACTGTTTTGCTGGTTCAGCCATCACCATTTTATGCTGCCATCAGCTGCCTGATCACACAGGCCAACACTGAACTCAGCAACATCCCCTCACAAGTCTTCTTT